>JAQQZZ010080184.1:0-14690 GCA_030265115.1 Mopalia vespertina
AAGTTTAAAGAAAAACTGAAGACTGATTTTGTGGTGTAAAAGGAAACATTTATCTCGCTTCGAATAAGTTGCATTTTATTGATTTTTTTATTTATTTAAGATGTTCATGCACCTTATGTAATGAACAAGTAAGGGAAATCGATGCCTAAGTCTAAAAAAATTAAATGAAATACAAAAAAAATGTCAATATGTTAACTCTTGTGTTCATATACTTTAGGTGCCAGTCGCCTTTGTTATTATCATGGTTTCTAAAGACACAGGGTCGTACGTGTTATCAAAGCATCTGTCTTTCTATTACTGATGAATTACTCTTCCAGATAGACATTTAGATTCATTTCTATCATTTTCACACAACCAGCGCTGTTGTCGCAATTCGTTGAAACTGATGTTCCTTTCTTTTGTGACCCAATAAATCTGTTCACATCATGAATTACTTAATCTCGTTTGTTACTTTGTGAAATCACGAAAAAAATTGTCTTCTTGTGTGTCTAAAAATGGCTCACATAGCTATTTTATTTCCGAGTCAAGCACGGCTGACACTTGCACGATTTTGTGGCACACATTGCCACGAACTTGGTCGTGCTAATGCGAAAAGAAGTCGTAAACTCGCGTAAAGTGTGCGGCAACTCGTCGTGACTGCGTGGCATGTCGGGACGAAAGTTTTGAAATGTTCAAAAATTTTGGCACGACAATTATTTAGCGACCGGTTCGTGAACTATGCGCACCATGCAGTGCGTGCCAGTGCGCGCCAGGCCACGACATGCGTGACCTGACACGCATTGTTCACGAACTGTTCACGACTAGTTTGTGACATGTTCACGCATACCAGCGCGTTGCAGCGTGTTCGTGCGTTCCCCCTGACACGGTCACGTGTACTTCACGCCTTGATGGCACAAGCGGTTCACGACTAGTTCACGCACTTCACGAAAAGTTTGTGCATGGCACGAGCAGCTCACGACGTGTTCACGACGAGTTTGCGAATAGTTCACGACTACTGCCCTACGGTGTCGCTCGCGTCAGTGCAGGGGTTATATATAGGGCTGCCTGGCCACTTCTCGCCATTCCACTTGCCAGCGAACAGACAACATGCGTAAGACGACACTAACACGAGGAAGAGCAGTCGACAGGCCAGAAAATATTGAAGCAGAGCCAGCCAGATGAGTCCCCCTAGTCATCCATATCAGGTATCGATGTCATCCCGGAGACACAGCAGGATCCACTCGACACCCAGAGACAGTTATCCAGTGAGGAAGACGCTACCCAACCGCAGAAGAAACGGGTCCGGGTGTCTTAAGAAGG
Source organism: Mopalia vespertina (assembly GCA_030265115.1). Lineage (NCBI taxonomy): Eukaryota > Metazoa > Mollusca > Polyplacophora > Chitonida > Mopaliidae > Mopalia > Mopalia vespertina. Next base: position 1,300 of record JAQQZZ010080184.1, read on the forward strand.
AAATACATGAGTACCGCTGGGCAGATGAGGGGAAGATGAGGTTGGCTGACCTCATCAAGGAATACACCAGCTGTACGGCAAGAAGCAGAATGAGTGGCTCAACGTGGCGGCCAAGAGCAGCCTGTGGAACTGAGTCGGACAGCAGCTGGACCCATGACCAGGCAAGGCCCACATCAGCAGCAACCCTGGCAGCCCCCTCAGCAGCATCAGTTCTGGCATCACTCTCAACCGGCCACCCGGCAGGCACCGCCACAGCAGCAGCATCAGCAGCATCCTCCAGCAAGTCAGCCAGCACCTCAACCCTGGTTGCAGCCCTAGTCACCACAGGCCTCCCAGTTTTCATGCCAGTCGTCCTGGACACGGACCACTGAGTGAGAACCACGGATGCCACCTGCGAATCCTATCCAGGCGCCTTCACCAACTCCTTCATTGTCGCTGTCAGCCACCTTCAATAGACATGTGACATCACTCAGCTTCCCGGGCCTGATCCCAGGGTCGTTAGACATCAGACTAGAGGGGATTTCACCATCAACCCTCTTCACCTCCAAGGACCTTAACACCCCGCCATTCGACCGTGTATCACCAGGAAGCAGTCCCAGCACCAGGAAGGACACTGGGTGATACACTTTGAAATTTCTGTTTGTTGTTTTCATGTTTAAAAATTTGATTTTATTGTAAAAAAATATGTTTTTTATTTTCACATTACAGTAAAGTTAGCCACAAATAAAAGATAAACGAAAAAGAAAAAGAAACAAAGAAAAAGATAGACGAAAACGAAAAATAAACGAAATATAGGATATTCCACGCCTTTCTTCGGATATTACATTTATTCAACGAGTTCTGATCACCACCAAACATAAAAATTTTGGTGATTAAAACATTCACTAGATCACTACGTTGTTTTCATAAATCACTAGATTTAGTGAAAAATCATTAGCTATATTCTTACTAAACAACTCTACATGGCATGGAATAAAACGTTTTTATTTCAATACTGGTAAAAGTAAGGATGTGGCTCATGGGGCTACCATTATTTCTTGCCAAGAGATAGCACCAGCAGGGGACATGTAGTAATGTGACAGGTAGTCTCGCTGATCTTTCGCCTCCCTCTGGGAATGGTGGCCGGATAGAGGCATCAGCCCCTGCAATTGCCGGTGAAGTCTCCATCGACCATGGATCATATTATGTGTGTCCGGATCTTCTCGATCCACTTCTGGACTTGCGTGTGGGTATCTGGTGAGGATGAGGTTGTGTAGGACACAGTCGCACATGGTTGACATGGTCATCAGCTTGATGTTGTCGGGGTGCTGCTGCATTGTTGTCAAGAAGCAACGGAACCTGTGAGACAAGATTCCAAAGGCTTTCTCCGCACGACGGGCACGAGACAATCTATAGCTGTATATGCGTTCTCGTTGAACGATGGGAGAATGGTTTCATCATCCAGGTTCCAAGTGCGAAGGTTTCATCCCCTACGAAGTGATAGGGCACTGGCTTGTCATCACCAGGGAGCGGTTCTGGATGAGGCACTCCAGCATCATGCAGGGAGCAGTTACCCCATGTTCCTCCATCTGACGCACCACCCTCTGCCCCAACATCCACATACAGGAACTTGTAGCCAGCATCTGCCACTGCCATCACTACAATGCTGTGGTAGCCCTTGTAGTCACAGTAGTAAGAACCCGCATTGGGCGGCTTCTTCATGGCGATGTGCTTGCCGTCCACAGCCCCCAGACAGTTGTGGTAGTTCCATCTGGAGCTGAACTTGGCAGCAACTTCATTCCACTCCTCTTCAGTTTTGGGGCAGCGGAGCACTTCGTCCTTGTAGACCGCGATGAAGGCTTGACACATCTTGGGTATAAACTTGCATATGGTACTTGCTTCAACCCTGAAGCTGAACCGCAGACTTGGATAGAAAATTCCAGTGGCTAGGAAGCGAAGGGTGGCAGCCAGTTTCAGTCCAACTTGAAGCGGTTCCCTCATGAAGGTGGACTGTTTCTGGAGGCGAGGGGTTAACTTCTCAGCCATCTCTTGGAACAGGTCAGGTGTGATTCTGATGTAATTCTTGTAGCCCCTTTGATCTTCCTTGTTGCGTTCAGTCAATAGCCTGTCATACTGTCCGAACTTCTGTCTTCTGGCCAACCATTCCCTGACCCACACTTTCCTTGATGTCTTTCTTCGAAGCGGGGTTGCCTTTTCTTCATCTTCTGCCTCTTGCAGCATTTTCTGCTGCTCTTCAACAATGGCTAGAGCAGCTGCCAGATATAGGCATCTTCTCTTCTCTACAACGACGGTGTCTCTGGCATTCAGCATGTTGTCTGTTCCCCAGGCAATCCAAAAATGACGCCAGGAGTGGGAGGCCCCCTTTTTATATGGCGGGCATAAATCGCCACGACGGCCTCCGAATTGCGCAAACTCGTCGGGCCAATGCGGGAAGTGCGTAAACTGTGCGTAAATTATGCGTAAATACGTCGAGCCAGTTCGTGTCAATGCGGGCACTGTTGGGCGCGCATTCGTAACCTATGCGCGAACAGTGCGGGAGCATCCCAGTGCGTGCCACCAAAGTGGCCGTACTTTAGTATCTCAGACAATGCGATTTAACCCTGTGCCATCAGATTGGCAACCTTTTCAGTCTGGCTTAGTTTGGTCGAAAATATATTACCAAGATATTTATAGGATTGTATTACACCCATTTTGTCTACGCCAACTTTCCAGTGCTCGTGTCTGCTTCATGGGCCAGGCTACAGGTGTGTAGACAAATTATATTGTAAGAAAACACTGTGTGTAAATAGGTCAGGTAACAATGGAAATGCCAGGTTACATTAATAGTTTTTATATTGTCCCAGCCAATGATATGTGTTCGATTAGACTGTAAGTGGTCCGATAAAGCGGACTTTAAGTCTGGCTGTTCTGTGGAGCTTCTATGTTCTTTCATCCTTGTGTTAAGAGGGCGACACGTTTCTCCGATGTAATTTTTTTTGCATGAGCACGAGATTTTGTAGACACAGTTTTTGGATTGTGGCGGTACTGGTCCAAGGCGTTTACCAGAGGCATGGATACAACTTTTTAGGGTTTTGTTATTTGTGAAGATACAATCAATGTTGGCACTATTTTTTAGCAGTCTTTTCATTTTGTAGCTGATGTAAGCAATGAAAGGAAGGGTGATTAAGACCGACGAGGGATCCTTTACGTGTGGTTTGCTACTGGTTGGGTTTGTAGATTTTGATATGGCTTTGTCAACAACTTGATTAAGGTATCGGTTTTGAAGAGTGAAAACGCCTTTTAAGTGTTTAAGTTCTTCGTTCTTGTCTTCTGGGGTCGATGAGATGGCCACGGCACGTTTTGTTAATGTAGTGAGGATACCTTTCTCTTTCTGGGAGGTGGTAGGAGTTGTGGTGGACATACTGGTCAGTGTTTGTTGGCTTACGTTATACACTGGTTTGAAGTTTGTTGTTGTTGTCTTGGTCAATTGACACGTCTAGGAAAGGGATTTGTTGATTGCTTTCTGTCAACATTGAAATTTGATGCGTGGGTGCTGGTCGTTTAAGAAATTCAATAATTCGTTGGGTTCTTGGTTATCTTATCAAGTTAAAGATGTTGCTCACAAACAAGTACATGTAAATAAGTATATTATCAGGTCAGTTAAAGTTCTGATATGATGAAGTTCGCTTGTAGATATACTGTAACCTTCGAGCTAACAGCTTGTTTAGATAAAAGGTAGTCCCACATCGTCTGTTCCAATAAGTCGATTTAATTTATTAACACACGTTTAGAGACGTTTTTAATGGATGTCCAGATGTTATTGCCCTGTGCCAGTAGAACACTAATAAAATGATATATTATACAGTTATGTTCTTTTGATGAGGTCGATAAATCGTTAAGATAAATATTACAACCAAACTGATTGTACACGAGTTACAAACATCTCAATTGGATCGAAACAGACGACATTTAGTACTTCGTTTTTTGATATGATGTCAATTTAATTGTTATGTTAGGGTGATACTGGTGGGGTTAGGTTTAGGGTGAGTTTTAGGATTAGGTTTAGTATTAATTCTATAACCAAGAACTAAGACTTAACGATTAGGTTTAGGGTGAGTTTTAGGATTAGGTTTAGTATTAATTCTATAACCAAGAACTAAGATTTAACGTTTTGCCTTACATGACGGACATGCCGTTTTTGTCAAACGATAGGAAGGGCGTCCAGACTAGTGTTAGTTATAAACGATAGGAAGGGCGTCCATGTGTTAGTTATAAACGATAGGAAGGGCGTCCAGACTAGTGTTAGTTATAAACGATAGGAAGGGCGTCCAGACTAGTGTTAGTTATGGTTTATATCGTTTTGCGGAATAGCTTTCGGTGATTGGTGAGTTCACTTAACTGTATACCACCAGATGGATTCACGCCAATGAATCAGAAAAAAAGCATTTAATTCAAAAGATTAAATGCCGGCATTTAATGTTTCCGAAAGCGGTGTCTAAAAACTTGCATAATTGGATTTAAAGGATGGAAAATATGGTCCTGTATCGTTCACTCGGCCATAACATTGCAGGATCTTGTCTCCCTCACGACCGAAATGGGGCTGCGATAGACAGGACTGTCAGCCAGAAGATGCAATGCCACGAATGTCAAGGAAAAAGGCTGCGAATCTGGTTGCATAGATCTAATCTGAGCATTGTTCAAAACATAGAATTGCAGACGAGTTCGTTACAGAGTCGATTTTAATGTTCGTCAATTCTGCTTTACTTATTCAATTTATACTAATTTACCTACACAATATCTGGGTTATAGGTGTGAACTTTTAAAAACCTTTTGGAATTGATTTAATTTCCCTCACAGCATTTACTCTTGAAATAAGATTTATCTTGAATACATTTTTGTGTCTTTTAGAAAGCGAAGATTAACAGTATTTTCGTTATTTTGGGATAATAATTCGCTCTCCTGTCAGAGGGGTAGTGAATGTCCGCTACCTAGACTCCAACGGGTGGCTGAATGGTCTAGGTAGCCTGCATTTACTGCTGGCGAGTCGGTGCCTAACTCTGAGGGTCGTGGGTTCGATTCCCGGACGGGTTTCAACCTGCAAAATTTTCTGAACTGGAATCGGTTCAAATTAAGAAAGTGTTATCCCAAAATAACGAAAATACTAAGATTTATCTTGCAAAAGAGCTGCCCCAATGTGATGGCCTAGTGAAACGATATAGGACCATATTTTCCATCCTGTTAAATCATATAATTTTGAAAACACGTTTGGACGCTTTCCTTGGAGGTTTCTGTTAAAATCGAGCTTCTAGTGTAATGCATTTAGTATCATTGTTATTTTGCTGTACCCGAGATAAATGCCATATATAGCTATAATTGATATTATTAATAATGTTAATCACATTTCTCTCCTTAAGTTTATTTGCATACGATCTATACGTTTATAACTATAGTGTCTGTCAATTGTGTTTTATTGTTGGCGAAAATAAAGTGAATGGCAAAGGAGTTTTAAAGGAATCACAAAGGCTTAGCAACGAGAGAATGTAGACGATGTCACCGCAGATGTGTGTTTTTTTTTTAATACAGACAAGTCAGATTGTAGCAGACGCAGATTGACATGCAATACTAGAGAAACACATAAATCTTATACCCTGGACATATAGATCGATACCTAACATAATTGCAAATAATTTTTTTTGATTCTCTGGGTATACACATTATTTCTGCTCGTAATAAATTGAATCTGGTCAACGCGAATGGTGCTGCATAGTATATAATCAAACATAAAGGAATATTTAACAAATAATGTAGGGGACTGCGGGCTATTTAGAAGTTAATGGACCGCTCAGTCACTAACTAAATGTGGCCAAACGGTTATATAAATTAATGTTATATAATATCGAATTTCCAAAATTTCATGTACCTCTTTATTGCTGGATGAAGCCGATTTCCCCGTTAGCGCAATTGGCATTTTAAGGTGTACAGTGGAGATAACTTACAAGGGAGGTAACTCAAACACGCTGATGCGAATATAGCTTTGCAGATCAACGGTTCATAATAGAACTGTTAACAGACACTTGCAAAGAATAGGTATAGATTTAAACGAGGTATCAAAGCGGCTACTATTGGTATCAACTGATGTAAACGTACATAACGAATATAATTGAATTTCCAGTCTTGTTTTGGATTGAGTTAGTCAGCCGTATAAATGGTCGTGATAAGGTATGTCATAACGATGGAATAAAGTGCCGCGTTTCACTGAAATAAAAGCACATTATACGTCACATTTAGTCGGTTTCCTTTCAGTCGAAAACAAAAAAAGTTGACGAATTCCTGTTGACCAGGCACCATCGCATTTGAAAAAGGAAAAAATAATCAAACAGAAAAGGTTTTGGCACTTTTACACATATTTTGGGCAAGCACACATGAATAACCCTTTTATAGAATCCCAGTTTTCTATCGCAGACCTGTATTTATCCTCACTCTAAAACAAACTTGCTAAGGGTAGCAAAATTGTTCCAAGAATATGTATGCTGTCAGTTATGGAAGAACGTTAATTTTCCAACAAAGCATTTATATAGAAAACTTATGTTAATTCTATTCCACACGATATTAAACAGGACAATTGATCAAAGCATTAATGTTTGGCGCCCCCTCCTCTTGGCCACATATATAAAACACCCTGCAAGTAAATTAATTAAGAATGACATAGTTCCAATGGAATGCATCACTGGCAACAGTTAAACAATAGGCCCTGCAAATAATTAGCCAACCTGATTTTTATTCGAAAAGGTCGAAAATAGAGAATGATGAGTAAAATTCTAATCACGTCGCAAAGCAAACGTCGCTTACAAGAGATTATTGTGGACCATTGAACATCGGCAGGCACTGCAGAGTATACCACCCACCCCCACCCACTGGCTTCCTCGGTTGATCGTATGAGGCGAGAAAGAGGCAGCCTGTTTGCCTAGGGTTGCGTCCCATCGCGGAGGAGAATGAGATCCTGGTGGATGAAGGGCAACGCTATTTTGCCCTAATACGTCATTTCTCCTAGACGGGTGTTCAGATTGGCCCAATCTGATCAATCGGCTGGTAACGTCGAGCCCTGCAATAATCAATAATTAATTCCATCGTAATTAACATGTCTAAACAAAACTAAAATAATATACAAGGTTATTCCATCCTACCTAAAATTAATTAGGAAAAACTACAATTTTACTTTTAATTCTGCTGAGGAACAATACCTGAACGAAACAATTATTTCGTTTCCTATTTAGGTATACCACCGATGGAACCTTCGTTACTTGCGCCTGCTGCTCACTGCAGGGGAGGTTTTAATCTTGTTGATGCTTCGTGGAAAATGGGTGACAATAAGTGGTTAAGCCTAATTCACCATATGATGGCACCCCCCTATCAATCATGAAAAACAAACTAAAAGTTGTTGAAATTACGAAAAACGACATTTTTTTAGTAAGAAGTAGCCAAAATCAAGCAAGAAGTCAGTAACAAAAATATCGCCGTTTGCGTTGAATACAACTTTAATAGCTACTACAGGAACAGCATGAGGGTTAATACCTGCATCCCCAACCCAAGGTGCTTCCAGTGTCGGACTTTCGGGCACGGAAAGACTCAATGTAGAGGTGATTTAGTATGCATTCGTTGCTCTGAAGAAGGCCATGAGAGCCTGGAACAGATCTATTAAATACTGTAACTGTGATGAGGCACACACGGCCCTTTCAAAGACTAGTCATTTTTTAAATCAGAAAAATAGTTTGTTATATCGCCTTGTCTCTGATGTTCAAGGGTCATCCCAGTTCTACACAAATGTCACGAAGAAAGTTTCTGTTCTGTTGCGACACAGACCTTCCTTACGTGGCCCACTGGTGACGAACGCCCTTCTGCTATTGATGCGAATACCATACAAATACAACTGAAAACGGCTTCATCAATGCAAACTGTAACAAGTAATGAACCTCGACAAAAAATAAAAATTGGAAAAAATAAATAAAAAACTAAAAAACCATCTGATCAAGAGGTTCGCACTTCCAATGCCACAATGGACGCCAATCCTAGTAAGTAACATTGAGAGGGCTAGACCCCCATCTCCAAAGCCATCAACAAGTAAGCCAACCGATTGGATGCCTTGGAAGGGATAAAGGTGGACATCAGGCCTCCTCCCACATTTCGTGGGCGGCCAAGTGGCGGCTACCTGCAACCTTGCGACTATCTGCACCCTCGGTTAAAAACCAACAGGACCCACAGTGCTGGATGCTTGCCAATAAGTCAACATTGATTTTTGTCAATGATTATAAATAGCTATAATTGACAGTTTTAGACACAGATGTCTTTTTCATTTCAATTTGGTTCTCTTTTTGATATTTACTAAATTTAAAAAATGTTCACGCCACAGGATAGCTGAAATGGTGCTGAAAGTGGCGTAAAGCACTAATCAATCAATCACCCGATTGCTTTAATTTTTGCGCTGTTACCACCAGCGGTCGACAGCCGGCGACCAGTCCAGTCTAGTGAATATGTTCTACTTTGCTGCGACGATCAGCCACTAATTGCTCCCATTCGTTTCGACGAACGTGCGGCAATGACCTATTGGAGTTAATCGGTGGTGATATTTTGTAGGCAATATATGACAGCTGTGTAAAATAATATAATAGAGATTGAACCAAGGCAGATCCGTCGGACAGTTATTCGCGTTACCCTGACCTCCATGTGTCAATAAACCTTCGTATAGACGGATTCTTGTGTGTTTTACCCAATAGCGCTTTACCAAGTCGTTCAGTGTCACGGAACATACAAGACATTCTACGAGTTGACGAAAGTGACAAAATAAAATGATGCTTTTTTAACCCACTGAGCAGATATTTTCTACGATTTTTTTAAAATTTTTAAAATAATTTATCAAAGTTGAAGATAAGTACCTCGCCCCAAAGATTTCTCAGGACGAAGACACCTTGTCGCTTTCACTTTGAAGAAACCGCGCGAACTTCTCCGAGTTTGGTTCCGAGATTTCCGTGAGTAGGGCCGGTAATTTGTAAATTGCACCGACTTTCAGACGTGACAGCTACACTGTCCCTACACATGGCTGTTAATAAGCTTTTTGTCTAATAACATCGTCCATACGGAATTAAAATGCCTCAGTGTGCGGTCTTTGTATGTATCAATTTCACATCTAACTCTGATCAAAATAAATAAACTAGTTTAGCCCGATGGACTTACATTACACAGATTTCCCGTGAAAAGGCCGCGTGTTTTGAAGCAATAAATCAAGAATGTAAAACGGACGAACTTCACTCCTAACATAAATTCTAAGCTGTGATCTGAAAATTTTGTTCCTGAATAATTTGAGAAGAGTAAACTGCTTCAGTTTGGCATAAGTCCGACTGTGTAATATTGAAAATTAAAATCAGATGCCGTTCCAGCATTATTTGTGTATAGTTTGATAAGTTGTTAGGAACAATAACAACGTATATCATCTGTCGCTCGATGTGCTAAGGCCGATAGAGAAGAACAATGAACTATAAGCGCGGGTTTTATAATTGTTTTTTTTTAAACCTACGTCACCAATTGTTTAGTCCACAACAATTCATCTGATAATACCCTGCCACAAGTTTCAACAACAGTGTCAGACAGATCAATTTGTCAGAGCAATTATGACAATACTCATTGTTTGGGGTGAAAGTCGCAGATAAGATTACCGATCATGATTATGTATTGTCCTGGACAACATTCTCTCCTGAAAATCATCTCTAACTGATCTATCATGTGTTTGTCGTTATTGCTTTCATTGCGCAGCGTGGGTTCTACACAAGAAAAATATACTGATATAATACCATATCTGGGAGAAGGATGTTATACGCATGTTTGGCCAGAACAAAGCATCGATAAAAATAGTTCTTCAGTCTGTACAAGAGGTGTAGATGAATACCGCAACGTCAGTGATATAAATTCAAGTCCAGTGTACCAGCTAAAGTAGTTTATTTATTTTGTTTATTAACCTGTTTGAATCAAAACTTACATGAATTTAATGCATTGGTATGTTTATAGTTCAGTACAACGGAAAACAGATACATCGGTGTTCCTTAACACTGCACTATACACACTATTGTTAGCCAGGAGTTCAGAACCATCACAGACTTTGCCCAATCACGAAAGATAAGTCCAGTTTGACCAACTCTCGTTTCATTAATCTGATCTGTGTATCCAAAGTAGTTACAGTAATCTGATCTGTTGGTCATATGTAAGTGCATATAAATAAATATATGGTTCAGTTGGAATTGAGACTGTGTAGGGGTCTCTATCAGATGTACGTAAGTAATCCGCGATCTAACAGATTGACATATGCCACTGTTTGGATAACGGGGAACATATTACAGAATAGATGGTAGTTTTAGCATCATGTTCGGCAGCAACGGTCCATTGGGAAAAACATAAACGAAATTGTTGGAAGGGAAAGAAAAAGGGTAGCGAGTGGAGGCGGTTCGTTTACACAGAGCGAACCTTGGACTTTGCTTAATGCTAGACCCTCGGAAGAGTTTGTTCAAAGCGAATTATACTGTTTGTCAGTCCTTCTCATCTCATCCATTTTACACGTATTTACACACCAAATAGAAATGAACGTTTAAGAAGATATTGGATTACATTTAATTTGATAACATTTACTGGTGAAATCAGAGTACTCCACACGACAGGAGTACGATCGTTATGTATAGTTCCTACCGATATGTTTGTCTTTCCAAACTTGTCATCATTTATCTGGCGTTAGTCGGATCGGTCAGGGCACTGTTACTATTTATTATTTGATGTCATGATTATAATTCGTTGGTTTGTTATCCGCATTGAAATTTATGCCCCTCGTATGATGTCGTGTAAGCCCGATGGGTGACCGAAACCAATCACTATGTCGCTGATAGCGAACTATGATCAGACAAAAGACAAATGCAGGACTTAGTACATTGCACAAAGCAGATTGACGTCGTTACCTATCTTAGATTTGAGAACATACATTTTTTTCTATATTTTGTTAGTTGTATCGTTACAATATAATAAAGATTCGATACTGCTGGTAGCTGTGTCTTAGACAAAATAAACCAGTCTCTATCATCAAGAATTTAATAATAGTCACTTGTGTTTCCATTTTCCACAATCATAGTTGATCGCGACATCGTCCACAGTTTCACGCTGGAATCAAGATGGTCGGCAATGGGACGTCACCGAACGTAGCCTAGATTAAAATCAAGCGAAATGGCTCTAAGGAAACCTGGGCAGGACGAATCGACTTTATGTCATTCTTGCACTGATAATCAACAAACTTTATATTCTGAATGCGGAAATATGTTCGTAAAACCAGAGTGACGAACATTGAGGCTCTTGCGCCGTACTATATTTGTAAAAAGCCTACTGAACAGGTTTACAACAGAGAAAGATGATAAGACATTTATGTTCAGCCCAATAGACGTAGGTAACACCCTATTTAGGGAGTAACCTTTGTTTGGTTGGGGTTTAACGCCGTACTGAAGTTTATTTCACTCACATGACGGCATTCCAGACCAATGGGTGAAGGAAACCGCCATCTACACCAATGACACAAACAAAGACAAATACAGGGCGTCGTACAAAGACATCACAAACGGATCGGCGTGACTTTGAAGTTGTCCGGTATATCAAAAAGTTGATCACTGTACAGGATCGACCCTGTGAAAACTTAATTGCAAATTACCAGAAAATGAATGTATGAAACATACAAGATATTTTGTTATATTATTTGCTGAAATTGCCAGTTGTTTCATTCGGGAATTTCGACGTACTTTAATAAGATTAATTCCCTCAGATGAGTACATGGCAGCCCGATAGGTGAATGAAATCACCCACTGGCCAGCCCAATAATTAAATACGGCACTGATGACAAACAACGACAAGACAGAACGATCACAAGACACAATACCAATACATGAGGAACAGAAGATTAGTTGCTAATAGCAGACTAAAGTAAAATTAATTTAATAGTGTTTTGAACGACTGGCCCCAGGTTAACAGGCTGATCCCTTTAGGCTGAAACTGTGAACATTAGTGGAAAACAACGAACAAAGTTTTTCTCTGAGGCAAAGCAGTGTTGCCGATGCAAATATAGTGTGTGTTTAAAAGTGACTCGTATCATACCTATCGTCAGTCTTTTATGAAACGCGTTTACTTTATTCTTGGTTTAAATTGAGTCTACATGGTGATGTCATGAAGATAAAACATGTACAGGCGTTGTTATTTCACTACACGCTCCTTTTTCATGGGAAAAATTATCTAACACGACTATAGATTGTTTAGTGTCCGCATCCTCTCCTGGAAATTACTTGTACCTATCATTATCTTAGGAACTATTTGCCGCTCTTCCTTCCATAGTGTTGTATCGATCACATCCAAGATAGTCGACTATGTTAACAGAGAAAAATGAATTCCATTTTTAGCGTCGAGTTGAAGAAGAAGGTGTTATATGTGTATCTCATTACAAAAACCCCCAGACATATTTCCAGGTCAGTACGCTTACGTATCCTGTCCAACGTTATATGTGCAGTGTTTTAGGATTGTCAGCGCTCGCTACATTAACCTGCTCTGTGTATACAGTGTATTCAATCAAACCACGACCAATATGTTACTCACAAGAATGTGTAGTGTATATAAATAAGTATATTGTCAGTTCAGTTAAATTTCAGATATGATGAAGTTCTCGTGTAGATATTACGTTATCCTTATACCTCGGCTGCTGCAATGATAATTGGGAAACTATTTCCTTTACAGAAAGGCTTTCTATCGCCAGAAGGAATGATGGTCGATCAGTTTGCGGGTAACACTAGTGGCAGTTTTAGCATCATGTTTGGAAGAAATGGCCCAATGGCTAAGAGAGCGTAAATGAAAATCGGTTTAAGGAAAATAAAAAATATCATGCGAGTGGAGACATCTGTTTACATAGAGCGAAACGGAACTATGCCAAAACCATAGAACTGGAAAATAGCTTGTTCAAAGACGATTATAATACTCGTATTTTCAATCCTCCTCGTCCATATTTACACAAGGCAAAAAAACCCAGCTAAAGTCTGATCCAGTAAGACGCTATTGAATAACGTTTACTTTCTCTCATAACATTTACATATGAAATCAGAGTATTCTTGCAGAATGAATGTCCCACAGCATGGCTACAATTGTTTTGTTAAAAGATAGACATATATGCTCCGTACCAATAAGTACATATTCTTTGATAAAGCGTTTCGAGAATATTTGTCATGGAGGTCGTTATAGACCGGACGATATCCTGATACGTTTGTCATGGAAGTCGTTATTAAACTGGCGATATTCTGATACGTTTGTCATGGAAATCGTTATTAAACTGGCGATATTCTGATACGTTTGTCATG
>JAQQZZ010080195.1:0-19509 GCA_030265115.1 Mopalia vespertina
TGTCCAATACATCAATGGCCGTGTGAGTCATTAGTGGGCCCCTTCCTGAAACCTGCGGCTTCTTCTGTATGCAGAATTGTATATCCACCCCACGTTATTGTCATTCACATATTATCAGTAGGCCTGCTTCAGGGTTATCTCCCCATTGTATTCTTTAACTCGCCGACTATACTCCTAAAAGACATAAAATAAGCAGGATTTTATTCAATTTACATTACTTTGCTTTGATTGCGTACACGATTTCCTGTCGGTTTTCCAGCGTATTAAAGTAACAGTTTGAAATGGTGGCCACGTATATATATTGTACCTGAAATACCCTTCAGTACGACGTCGAATTATGGACAAACAAACTGACAAGCCAATCATCTGTTTCTTTGTTGGATTTATATTTCTTTAATACTCCGGAAGCTACACTGTGCCAGTTAATTTTTTTTACATCTGAACTCGCATACAAATTTATCGGCCTGTGAGCAGATACTTAAAATGTCAACTTCGATAAAAAAAAAACTAAGCCGAAGAAACTCCTTGGTCATAAAGATAACAAAAATAAACCATAAAAGTGTCACGATTAGCTGTAGATTAACGAAAACGTGATCGACGTATTATGAATTGTTCGAAAGAATGGTATTTCTGTGGGCATGAAAGCGCTATTTAGAATATAGGGCGTGCTTGTAAGTCCTTGTTATATAATTGTTATATAATAGTCAGTTTACAAGGCGGTTTACATTGGGGATATTATGATAAAGCTATGGATTAAAATTCATCTAGGGTTGAAATCGCATGACCAACAACAAGCTATTCAGGACCTAATAATTCTGCTAGCAGTTAATAGCAACTGAAATTGTGAGTGGATTTATATTATGTTTAGTTTATTCTTATGAATACACACATTCTCACATTTCACCGAAGAGACTGTTCTTAGTGTTCTATAACTTAAAGAACATTATTCGAGAAAGTACACGGGCACAATTCGTCTCAGAATACTGTCAAAGGGACGGTTTTGCCTTGCACGTTATTTCTGTCTTAGATTTGACAGGTTTTCAAACGTATGTACTTTTTTATTTTTCATATACCTTGGGAGATATGAGGAAAGCTTAATTGTAGCTCAAATTACAATCGATTTCCAATGTTTTGATTACGGTGTGCACGCCTCCACTGTGACTAAGACGATAATTTGTTTGTTGTTTTGACCCCGATACCTTAAAACAAATACCCAAAGTCTTACTAAATTTTATTGACACTAGAAAGGTTTCCTTCGGGGCAAAAGACTGACCAGTCGAGGAAACCAATTTAGCGTATCGCTAGTAACTAATATATGGCTAAAACTCTTATTGAGATAAACATTTTTTAAAAAATGGATCTTTTCATTGTGCTTGATGGAAACCACGTTGGACCTTGTGTATATGGTTGTTCGAAACTACTACTGAAATGAGCAGCCATTGTGGGCCTGGAAAATCTAGTTTGTAGAAATCCACATAGAAAAAAACCAGCCATATTATTAGAAACAACTATAGTTATAAACAACTATACCTGGTAAATATGATTCGAACAAGTACGGCTGACGGACTTTAAAATGTGTCTGGTGGAAGTCCTCCGATTAAATAATGCAACCACTACAGACCTTGCCACTATCGCTGGAGTAAAGTTCTATTGAAATAAATAAACACTTTTGAAGAAAGTCCGGAGCCGATTTGTTGTGGTGTCCTGGTTTTGCGTCTTGAAATTGTCCTGTTTCGTCATGGTTGTTTAATGAACTATTGTTCGATGTATGTTTCTACATACTGTATTTGTTTTTATTTAACTGGGACAATATTGTCACGCATACAATATGACTACAAGCGGATTAATTACGTTGTAGAAGCCACAGATTGCTAATTGACTGGAAGGGGAGATAATTGAATGAAAGCAGTTTATAGTCTGGCAGGGCTTATTGATGGCATGTCTTAAACTTCCCAGCCCGAAAGTGATCCATCGCAGATTAGCTAAACACAGATGTCTGAACCGCTACCACTTACCACAAAGGATCTCCACATATAGGTAATACACAATAATAATACACATATAATGAAACACAAACGAATCTGATTCTCCTTGATTCTGTGGAAGCATAATTAAATATCGAAACAATACATAGTATAACACAACAGTTATATGGTCCGGGAGCCCAGTTAGCAAATCTTTCAATGTAACTGTATAACTGATTTCACCCGAATCAGTTAAACCTCGCGTGACTCGTTATTTTGTTAGCGTCCCTGTGAGGACTTCCAATCGATGTTCCTTCCGTAAAGTAGGTTATGGAGAGAAACGTCACACAAATAACGTCAACTATTGAAAAAAACAAAATTCCCCGAATTAAAGTATACATGGTTGTAGCGAATCATTTAGAATTGATGACTGGTAGGTAGACAAAATTGCGAATTATACTTACAATGGTGTAACATTATGTTCACAACAAATATAACTCATTAAAACAATCCAGAAAAACGAGAACAATATTGACTACAGTAAAACAAATCACCTTGAGGAGTCTAATCTATACATTTTGTATAACCAACTAAACTGCAGAGGCCCACGGCAATAACGACCATTATCTTGATCCTAGTAAAGGTATCGAATCGTTCCATACGGAAAGAATTGGCACAGGGACGCGTCGCTGTATCCCGAAATTAGCCCAAAATGTGTAATATTGTGACAGTCATTCTGTCCGCTGGTTTGGGCAGATGTATATTTTTTAAATGTAGAGAAAGAATATTTTATTTGCCCCTAGCTGGATTCGAACCACGGCACTAGTCAGTACGCTCAGTGCTCTGACAAACTGAACTCGCGACAGAACGAAAAGGATCTTCATCCATGATATATGGCATAGTGAGCTTGGTCATTAACCGGGACCAGGTTTTGTAGTGATATGCGGTATATAGTGCGTACAACTGTATAAATACACCGGGGCGATGTGATGACGTCGTACAGCTACAGATTATTGGATTTTTTAAGTTGCTAACAACATTAATTAGCCTTACATCTCACTTAATTTTTCCCCATTTTACACATTTACACAGTTTCTGGAGTTGTTTTTTCTTACCTGTGGCTAAGAGTAGAGCTCCGTTACGTGACTTCTTGGGCTTTTTAACGCAGACTGGGAACTTTAGGATAAACCCGCACCATCACTGTCTTACCAGGACTTTTACAAAAAGCCCAGGTGCATAAAAAATGTGTAATGTAGGTCAACAACAAATTGAAGAATTTTATTCATTTAAAAAAAAATTTAACTTGTTAGTATCTTTATAATTTGTTTGTTTGTTTCATTTGGGTGACTGGAATCTTTAAAAAGGGAATTGGATAACTGTACAGCTGAATACATCAAAGCATAGTCCCGGTGTATATATTTATACAGCTGTCATTTTGAATCGACTGCACAATTTACGCCGTTTTAGCGGATATCACTACATTTAGACATTCAAAATGGTAGTAGGTTTATGACCAAGCGGGCTGTACGTAAGGCATGGAGGTAAGCCCGCTTCCGATTTTAATCAAATGTGGATGTACGTGATGGCGCGGGTTTATCCCCAAGTTTCAGTCTGTGTTGAAACACTAGATATAGGACTTGATGGTTACAAAATATCATTAACTTTGATTGATTTGTATACTATATGTGGAAAATATTTAGAACAAACTAGCTTTACACAGTAGTTTATATAAAAGGGGAGTAAATTATATATACATGAAAGGTCAGCTCGTAAAGTAAGACATATATACATGCTGGGTAGCGGTATTCAATACAAGGCTCGCATGATAAGGGAATTAGACGAATTAAATAAGTCTGGTTTGACAGCGTCTGGATGGTGCATCTTCTGGCACACGTCGGTATCAAATCCATCAACGTCAACCTTAGCACAGGTGTCGTCTTGACCTCAACACTAAATTATCATCAAGATTATTCGGCTGGAGTCAAATATACTGACTCGGTTCATCAATAAATAAAACAAAATAGTTCCGTTCAGATTTTGTCTGCTCCAGGTCAAAGATTAAATGTCACGTGCATATAATCTACTGTGCTAGTTAATTTGATCCACATTAAAACAATAAGCAGTTCACCCAATCGCAATCGGAGAAAAATGTGGAAAGGATCGTAATATGCTCTTTACACAATAGTCTTGAGAGTCCGACAAACTGATCATATGCCTATTGCCTTGTTGCTTGGAATCGGATGGTAGATTTATTTTTAATGAATTTCTAAGGGTTTACAAAAACCGTACGTATGTGGACCTGTAGATGTTCAGCGATAGTGTGTAGCAGGGTGCTGATCTCAGAGCATTTACCTTCGGCTCTACACCCCCGCAGCTACGTGCCTTGGTTAGCCCTTCTCATCTGTAATGTTGAGAATAATATGGTCTTATTTACGTTTACCTGTTAATTTGCAATATTCCCTATACTGCCCATGTTAAAAATCGTGGATTGACCCGCCCAAGCCGTAACCCGATAACGTTATTAAGCAAACGGACGTCACTCTGTTGTCGTAACATCATAGCTGGAAACCCTCGTATTTTCATGCTAGCCTAACGATCAGTTACAAAAAGTGGTGTTATTCTGCGTATTCAGTTTGTTTTTGCGACTGAAACCAGCTCTTACCATTTTATCATGTGCTTGTCGACTCCATGCAGATATTGAACAAATAAGTGAAGACCAAAACTAAGGCGCTGAGCCTCGATCTGAGAAACTGGTATTCCCTTTGTATTTGACATAAGCAGATTACTTATGTCAACAGGTCACTAACATTTGCTGGAGACACTTTGTGTTTGATCGGAGGGAGCTTCCGGTTGCCCTGGTGCTCTCAGTGCTTAACCAGAAAAGGAAGCCGACCTTTGCGTGGTGTCTTTGTATTGCGTCCTATCTTGTCTGGTGCCAGTGGCGACGATGGTGGTTTCCTTCACCCATTTGGCTAGCAGGCCGTCATGCGAGTGAAGTAACCTAAACCCCTAATTAAACAAACAAAAAAATTTGTTGAAATGAGAATACATACCTCACAAGGGAATCAACTCACAAAGTGGCCCCAAGCTAATGCTCACTACTATCCAGCCACTTGCGCAAACAAATTTAAAGAATGGCAGCGTACATATAGAACATGGACTATCTATTGCACCAAATTGTTTCACTGTAAACCCACGTAAATCCTAACGTAGTCAAGAAGAACGAGGAAACCCCCTACTGAGGAAACTCCGAATACAAAACATACATTAGTCATCACACGAATGAAAGACAACGATGAAATGCATACATAACAGAAAAAATAATCAACCGGCACCCAGAGCAACATTCCGCTAGAGCAACCATCAAATGTTAAAAGAAGTTTTATCAATGTCAGACTATTGACATGTAGTCGTGATGCAGCTAGTGTGATATAGTCCGACACATGACCAAATTCTTGTCCCATTAGGCAAAACAGCCGGTTTATCATCAAGGAGTACCAGAATTATCAAAGAGTACCAGAATTATTATCAAAGAGTACCAGAATTATTATCAAAGAGTACCAGAATTATTATCAAAGTAAGAGACGTTTCAGAATGCACACTTATGGGTCAGTTATGATGACGTCAACCTATTCCCAACATTCCAACCGAAAGGATATAAAAAAAAACACGACAACGTTTAATCGACACCATCGCCAACCATACATCCCCGATAATGTCTACCTCCCTGGGCATCGAAAAAGACCATCGCTCTCATCGACAGTCACATTCATAGATAACCGATGGGTCCCCAGATGTCTCCTGCAATAACATAAACATTTATAACTCATTTGATTGAATCGCCATTTTGTACATGTCATATTAAGCCAAGACGTTGGCTTAGAAATGTGCATGACACGTTTATATTGTTGTAAGCGGTTATTTTTTAATGGTAACAAAAAATAACATTTATAGTCTGCAAATGCAAATTACATGGTAGTTTTTAAAGATTCAGCGCCGACGATTTCGTTAACTCTCAGTTTTTCTCAACCGGAAGTGGATGAGATGTGTAAATCAGCCAGTTGTATATGAACGAGAAATTTCTAGGCATGTTGTTGTTATTTTTGTCGCCGTTGTTGTTGTGCTGTTATTAGTGGTGAATAAACCACAAATAAAATTGAGTCTTATCTTACATGTATCATTCAGTCAATACAGTTCTTCATAGATTTCGGTCACGGCAGTTATACCGAACAAATTTCTGTTAGATTCGCGTAACCCATTGTGTATTGTAGCTGTTGTATTTCTTGGATCAGAGTGTAATTCCAGCAAATGAGACCACTAATATAAGTCAAGATTGAAAAATACACCATTCTCAGACATATCCTGCAAAAGTTCACAAATTGTGTGGATTGGGATGTTTACTGATTCATGTGTAGGACTCATGTCTTTGCGTGTGTGACAGTTGTTCTTTGGAAATATAACATAAGGGTTGATCCATCGTATGGACTACTCCACAGGCTCAACGATATGGTTATTCACCATTTCCATAACTAAGCCGTTCATTTTATTTCTAATAGATCAAATAGAAATCGGCTTAATGGTTGGACAATATGTTTGATATCGGTATTAACTGGCAGCATTATAAAGCGATGTTTCAATTTGAGAATTCGTAAATAAAGCACTATGTTGCAAGAGATTGGCTTTCAAATTGACATTCAGAATCATCTACTGAAGTCATTTTACTCAGTAGGGATTCACAATTTTGTTTAGTATGAACCAATTCAGTATCTGTTTTATCTTCACCGCTCCGAAGTGCAGTTGTGTAAGACAAATAGCTCTCTGAGCCGAATGTCAAGAGTGTAGGCCTATGTGTACATTTTTTGCGAGCCGTTCTTGAGTGGAAACTCTCTATCAGAATCTACTATATTTACATTTCTACATGCTCTAGTTTTAATGTAATTTTATCAGAATTTCCAGATTTTATTCGTTCCAAATGCATAATTCTTTCTCCAATACTCTAGCCTTCTATGTCAGTTTCCCTAATGTTAAAGAAATCACATTCCAGCAATGGTTTTATCATTTTTTAATATCGATTTAACGTTACTATTAAAAAAAATTAACATTTTATACAAAAAGTTATAGTATGATAAAATGTTGTTATGTTAACCTTTATGCGTGGAAATGTCGGAAGAGGTTTTATTGACGTACGACATTTGAGAAAATGGCCCCTGTATCATTCATCCCTCATCCCATTTCTTGTATTATTTAACCTGCCTTCCTATAGTGTCAATTTCTCTACCCGTTTCACTTTTGACCCACCTCCTGTCGTAAATTCCGGGTTAATAGCTTCAAATGTGTCAGAAACGTTCAATCCTTCATTAAATGTCAATTTTACATTTTGCCTATTTTTTGATACATGATATTTACAATCAGACCTTGACGAACAGTAAACAGAGAAAGTTTTGTGTCCATTAAAAGAAATCAATGCAAGAATCAAATAAAAACCAAATAACAGAAACGTGTTTAGCTGATCTGAGTACAGCCCATGTACACATGAATAATAGACGGGACGTCAAATCCAATTTCAATACCAGGTAATCAGGCTATCGTCTCGAAAAACATTCTGTAATTTTCCGGGCAAAAAGTTAACCCAAGATATTGAACTTGTGGTTCAGTTAGATCTGCTTGCACTGGCCTAACTGCTGTACACGGATGTGAAACACCGGTAACACAGTTGAAAGACGAGTTAAATGTCCTTGAATATTAATGAATTTGATCTCGCGAGATGTCCTCTGTACGACGAGAAAAGATACATCTGTACAGCCACATGATGACACGTTTTCATTCGGATTTCGGGAGACTTGTACCTGTATATATTAGAATATCCCAAACGAATATCGCGTTTAATTGAACAAACAAAATGGGTCCCAGATACCGGTACATCATGCATTGGACCGTCTTTATTTTACTGCATGTATAATTGTAAAAACCAAGTGTCGTTCAGTTTCCTAATGATCCAACGGGGCTCAGAGATTTTATGTTCTGCAGCTCTTGCAGAGGGTAAAAATGGCGTAGGCACAACGAATTTTTATAGAGAGTGGCGTCAGATAAATTGCGAAATACAATAAGGAGGAGCACTGTAAGAAGATTAGCTGTCCAATTTTGTCAAAACTCTTTAATTTTATGGTTGTGATGTTAGACTCAATACAAGTGAAAAAACTCTTCAATCAGACAGTCAAACTATTTTGGAACACTGAGAAAGTAAATATATTTTTTACTGTGGAGAAAGAAAATTGTTCTGAAATTGTCCGTATTAATCGCAACGATTTCTTCATTTGATTTGTTCCTCAATTCTCTTTCGTTTTTTTTTTCTCTTTGCATTAAAGCTAATAAGTTGAAATCGTGTGTAGATTTTAAATACACCCTAGAGCTACGGTTAATTGGAGTTTGCTGTGCGATTTAATTTTGTATAAAACTTGAATTAAACCAACTGCAAATGCTTCTGTTTGGGCGCTTAGCACAAAATAAAAATGTATAAAAAATTAAGCATTATTAAGAACGCGCGCCTCGGCTTAGCTCTAAACATCACATCCAATACATGTACGTGTCTGTCTGTAAACACGACACTGACTCGATTGGTTTTCTTCGTATTTCTGTCTTAAAGGCTATTCATCAGAATTTCGTCTCTTCTATCATTTGCCTTTGTCGCCGTGAAGAGAGAGTCCCGAGAGACGAAGATTTGTTTTGTATCAAATCAATACAAAAATGGCAAGCTAAGCTGGACAGGATCCATATGAATAATTGATAGGATGTTGGGATTATGTCAGTCTGATTTGTACACTCAAATACTTAACTGTGACGTCTGGCATAAACCTTGGATTCCTTTTATTTATCTGTATATATTATTATAGATGTAGAGAGTCAATGATTTGGAGAAATCGAAAACTAGGCGATCATGGACTGCATATGAAAGCCCAGAGTATTCTAAATCGTCTACTGCTGATAAAGTCACCTGGTATAGCTCGTCCCAGATAAGGGATTTCGATGAAAATCTGCTCCATTTTGGATTAATATTCCAGTTGGCTATCAATAGCAATTAATCAATAATAAATATTTTTTGATAGACCACCAAAATTTGAACAAAAAAACAGAAATATTAATTTAGAGCACCGTTAAGCTAGTGGTCTTTCCTCTTACAATTTGATTCATACTTTTCTAACATGAGCTGAGAAAGACTTCAAATTAGGTATCAAAGAATATATTTACATACACAAAGATAAACTTTGCCTAAGCAAAGTCGTATATCATCCACTCCAATTTTGTTCCCATGCATCCCTTTATAGTATTAGTTTATCAGTACCAAATATAAATGCAAATGTATGTACAAATACGCACACACTGCATGGTCTCGGTGAATAATATATAGGAAATGAAAAGCATTTATATTCTGCCAATATTTGATTAGCAAGCTTTTCTGTCTTGACCTCATAATTTCGAATTTGAATGTATATCGTGCAACCGTAGGACGGAAACTGTATTTAAACAAGTGTTTGCTGTATAATCTTGTGTTTGTAGCCACACTGAAGATGGAATATGTTCTTTCTGAAAGCACCAATATATCCAATCTTTTACAAAGTGTTTTTGTCACATTGTTCATAGCACAAATTGTTCTTTAATACGACTTTAAAAAGCAATCAAATTAATAAATATAAATATCACATGTGATGGTCGCGATGCCACTGGTGGTGCACCCGCATGTGTTTGTTTTTATAGTGATCAAAATTGTAGTTTCTATCTCTGGGGTGTTGCAAACGTCAGGACATGTTTATGTCGCTAAGGGATTTGTCGTTCTCCAGTCGATCCGTTGCCCGGCTATCTCGATCTGTAACATCCCGGGACATAGCGTCAGTTGTTAGCCCATCATACTCCAGAGATCATGAAAGGGAAGGCCTGACGAAAGAACAACTGATCAAGATTTTGATTTATGGATTTGGCAAATGGTTGTAGATAAAAGTGGGTTTGATAAATGTTCATTGGAATTTGATATACTTTTAGTCCATTATTGCCAACAAAAATGGATCTATTTACTTGAAACTGGACAGTTTGTGCCATGTTTTTGATGACAGCATCTCTAAATGGCACAAATTTAGAAAGATGCCTCAGCTGGCTCATTCTCTCTTAAAAACAGTCTGCAATGAGGCCGACTTGTGAGTGATCAATTTGATTTCCACGTTTAGACATTTGCTAATTGAGATAGACTATAATACAAAATAAGATAATACTCTTAGGGCTGTTGTATGAAGTTTTTCTGAAATTGTCCGTATTCCTAGCATTGTTTTTTTTGTGTGTGGTATTTTCTCTTCTTTTGCTATCTTTTGATTTTATTCTTTTGCGCTAAAGATGAAAACTAAGGAATAAAAAGTGTATTTTAAATAACGTTAAGACCCTTAATGCAGCATAGAGCTACGGTTAATTTCTCTTTACTCTCTAGTATTGGGTTTGAATTCTGTATACCAAATAAAAGAATTATAACTGCTGCTGTTTTGACGTTTATGCAAAATAAAAATATATAACAAATTAAGCATTATTTATACCGCGCCGCGACTAAGCTCTAAGCATAAATATAATATATCGCTTTTTGTCGCATTTCGAGTCTTTCTTAAAAGGTATCCATCAAAATTTCAGCCCTTCTATCGTTTGCCTTTTTCGACTGTCAAGACTGAGTCCCGAGAAGCGAAGATTTGTTTTGAAACAAATCAATACAAAAAGCTGGGCAGGGTCAATTTGAATAATTGATAGTCTATTGGGATTATGTCAATCTGATTTGTACACTCAAATACTTTGACGTCCGGCATATACCTTGGATTCCTTTCATTTATCTGTATATATATTATAGAGATATAGAGGATCAGCAATTCGCAGAAATCCATTTGGTTTCGAACAATAAGCCAGCATGGCCTGTATTTGTTACTAAAGCCTAGAACATTCCAGATCGTCTAGTGCTGATTAAGTTACTTGGTAACTTGTCTCAGATGAGGGAGTTCAACAAAAATCTGCTCCAGTTTGGTCCAAAAATAAATCCTACCGAGAATGTAGCATTATCAAGCTTTTCTTTCTCAATCTCGTAATTTCGAATTTCAAGGTACTGACTTAAATAACAAACTTAAATAACAAATCTTGTTTTATTAGGTCGTGAAACCTTAGCTCAGGAACGGTATTTAAAAGGGTGTTTCGCTCCCTAACCTTGTATTTCATGTTACATTGAAGATGGAATAAGTTCGTTCCGAAATCTTTAATATATATCCAATCATGTATAAAGTGTTTTTGTCCCGTTGTCCACAGCTCGAAATACTCTTAGTACAACGTTCACAAGTAATCAAAGGAATAAATATAAGATCGTCGCTTGGTGGCAGATGCACCTATCGTTTCTATTTTAATAAAAATTGTAAATTTGATCAACATAATATTGTTATGTCTCTAACGGAGTTGTAGTTCTCCAATCGATTGGCTACACCAATCGATGTCCAATCGATCGGCATGGATTGATTACAACCAAAATATCAAATGAATACCACAACGTTAGCTCGCTGCTTTGGCGTTTGCTTGAAATTAAAGACATTTGTCATGACAAATCGAGTGTAGTAATATAACTTGCTATAAGCTTAGTTGTATGTTGTAACATATTTTATTCTTTGATGGAGTTGTTGTCGTTCTTCAACCGATTGCTTATGATCTGCATCATCTCGGGAAATATAGTAAACTACAATAACCCATCATCCCGCAGACCGGACAGTGACAATCGCATGGAAGCACAGAACAATAGCCGACAAAAAATGTATCAACATGATATGGACATGTATATAGGCCTAGAGGGCGCCAAAGCTTTAGAGTGATTTCTGATAGTGTTCATTCCAAGAGATGTTGTGTTTTTCGCTTGACCAATCACATCCATGCGTACGTCCTAATTTCTGAATTAGTACAAAAATCCATAAGATAAGTCAATCGTAGGGACATGTTTCATGACTGGTATTACGTCTTTATATGGATAAATAATGAGTAAAGGTTGTGATTTGTGCTTGGTTAGTCTATTGCTTTCACCGGTAAACTAATACATGTATTATAAATTCCAATCTGGAACAAGCCACCAAAACACATGTCCTGACGTTTGAGACAGAAAATAAAATGGATTAGGTGTTCTGAAATACACAGTATAATTACGACTGAATTTTGAATTGTGTCACTGATTCCTTAAACAGATATAGAGGATAATAAGTTAAGAAATAAAGTAGTGTACAAAATTAACTGGGGCGAATGCTTTGTCAGACAACTGGCAAAACATCCTGACTTTAGATTGCGGAATCGATGAACATAATATAACACATAGGAGATAATATGGTATTCCAGATGGTCAGCACGGTTTAGCTACCGGTCATTCCGTCCAACAATTAGATGCATTGATTTCTAAACGGAGCTGAAAAACATTTCAAATTAGGAAGAATCTATTTACATACACAAAGACAAATGTGCCTATTAATTCAACTCCATTATGTTTGTTTTAGTATATGCTTAGTATGGTGTACCTGGACTTATAATCATTCCGCTTTTACCCACTGACAATATTGTGCAATGATTGTTCTGGAAGCTGTTATCTTGTTGAATATATACTGCAGCATAGCTGTAGTGGTCTCTGGACTGATCCAGACTAGACTGCAAAGTTGTGCATAAATGAGCACATTCTCGTCTCGTTCAATAATATATATGAGATAACTACTCTCTATTATTATTATTAAGTTCAATAATTCGTACTTAGAATATGTTGATACCTACACGTACTTGGTTCACATCATATCTAGTGACTTAAGGGATAATGTAGATATTGAATGTATCAAAAGGAAATTGTGTGGGAGAGCAAATGTCCTAACAAGAAAATTTTAGGGATGCTCTGATTCAGTAAAGAAATCTCTGTTTCGTGCCTAGTGTACGAGTATTTACTGCTCCCATTTGTGGTTCACATTTACAAAGAATGTGTATAGCAGTGCGCGAGTCATGTACAACATGACTAGATGGTTATTGCATTACATGTACGATTGTAGTGCAAGTCTTATGTTAGTCATAAATGGAATTTTGTCTTTTGACGAACTTATGCCGAAAAATGTCTATCAATTTAAGAAACTGTTAATAAACTCAAAAAATTTCTTGTCAGGACTGTTAAGAATAGTGATGTTAAACTGTACTCCGCCCTTGAGATATGGTGGCAAAGCTTGTTATACGGGGCGTTATAGCACTTTAAATCTGATTGGAATCAGCATTGTGTGTACATCTGTATTAACTATCTATGGAACTTTGTTTCTGAAATAAAATTATTATTATTACTATTATTATTATTATTATTATTATGATTATTATTATTATTATATACTGCCAATGTTTGATTAACAAGGTTTTCTTTCTTCACCTCGTCATGTCGAATGGCAATGTTCTGGTTTAAATCAAAAATAATCTTACATTATTATATCGTGTAATTTAGTTTCATCGTTTAACCTTGTATCTGTCATTAAACTGAAGCTGGAATAAGTTATTTCCGAAATCCTTAGTATATCCAGTGATTTACAAATAATTTTTGTCGCATTGTTCATATATAATACGCAATGCCTCTTCCGTACGACGATAAAGAAAAAACAATGAAGAAAATAATTTAAAATCTACACGTGATCGTCGAGGGTTGAGGATACACTGTGTTCGTTAATATTCTGATTAAAATTGTAATTTCGATCTCTGTGGTGTTTTGATCAGCAGAATATGTCTATGTCTCTAAGGAAGAACGACATTCTCTAATCGATCTTCGACATCCCAGGACAGGCAGTGGAGTGTTAACTCCTAGCACAGCAGAGACCATGACAGCGAAGACCTGACAAAAGAAAAACTGACTAATACTTCGATCTATAAATTTCCCAAATGGTTGTAAACAAACTCAGTGAACTGTAACATTGGCCTATTCGCCGTTCATTGATATTTTGATATATTGGACTACCTGCTGAGGAAAAATGAAAATAGCTTAAGCTGAGAAGTTAGTCTGAGTAATTCCTCATGTCGCTTTGACACTGGACATACCGAAATAGGGAATTTGAAATTATGTTTAGACATAGGTTATTCAAATTTTCTCTTATTTGTAACAACCCCAAATCATATGAAAACTATAAAACTAAATGGTTGCTTCGACTTATGCTTGAAAATAAAGTCTGTATTTAAAAAAAAAAAAACCCGTGTAGTAAACAGCTGCGAGTCGAAGAAAATTGTCATTGGTCCACTACACTTTAAATAAAGACTGATTAATTTTCAACTTCAAGAATTAACTAATTTGCAAATAAAAAATAGGTTTTGGATTTGATTTAATGTTTGAAATATTTGTTTTAGTCAAGTCAATTGAACTCCCTTGAACTCAATTGTAGCTTTTTTTCCTTCAAAGCTGGATCACACCGTCACCTATAATAAAAATTCCACCCCACCCAGCCTCGATTAACACAGCATCTTTGTAACAGCAACTTGATAGAAACGGTACAAATAAACTGATCTGCTTGAAAAAAAAGCCTCAGATAAGCAGCATCGCCAGATAGTGAGCTTAAATGTTCAGATTTTTTCTAACTATGCTACAAACAAAAAATAAGATTAAAAACGACATTAAAATTCATTCAATATTTTCGTAACTTTGTGATAACGCTTTCCTAGTTTGAACATATTCTCGTTCAGAAGCATTTTTGCAGTTTGAAACCCGTCCGGGAATCGAATTCACGACCTTCAGAATAAATGCCGGCTCTTAAGTTTGTGGGTTCCATTTCTGGAATTGTTTCAACCTGCAAAAACAATTCTTCTGAACTAGAATCTGTTCAAACCTAAGAAACTGAAAGTGTTATCCCAATTTTACCCAACCCAGCTTCGATTAACACAACGTCTGTGGGCCAGCAACTTGATAGAAACGGTACAAATAAACTGATCTGCTTGAAAAAAGCCTGCAGATAAGCAGCATCGCCAGATAGTGAGCTTAAATTTTCAGATTTTTTCTAACTAAGCAACAAGCAAAAAAATAAGATTAAAAATTACATTAAAATTCATTCAGTATTTTCGTCATTTTGTGATAACGCTTTCCTAGTTTGAACATATTCTAGTTCAGAAACACAGTTTGAAACCCGTCCAGGAATCTAACTCACGACCCTCAGAGTAAATGCCGGTTCTAAAGTTCGTGGGTTCGATTCCTGGACGTGTTTCAACCTGCAACAATTTTTCTGACAGGAATCTGTTCAAACTAAGAAAGTGTTACCCCAAAATAACGAAAATGCTGTTAATATTCACTTTCTAAAAGACACAAAAACCGTTAATTGTTTTCAGCTATGTCATTCTCCTGTCAGAGGGGTAGTGAATGTCCACTACCTAGACTCGAGCTGACTAACCTTCTATTTTTTTTTAAGAAAATTGATTGAGTGGTCTACGTGACCGGCATTTACTGCTGGCAAATGGGTGCCTTACTCTTAGGGTCGTGGGTTCAATTTCCGGACGTTATCCCAAAATAACGACAAATCTATTAATATTCTTTTTCTAAAAGACACAATAATCATTCATTATAAGTCATAGCTAACGATGTTAGTTATATATTGCGAAAATGACCAAGGACGCGCCTGCGGCTGTGTGGAGTTTGAGAGCTACCGGGGCCTATGAGTTATCAGGACAGCAACTGTATACAATAACCAGGACATATGACGACTATTCGTTTTAATAATGTCTTGGCTATAATGCCACCACTGTGACTGGACGAAGTTTAACGCGAGAAGAGCCTGGCCTAATGGATATTCGTATTAAATATATATCATACTATTTCCGGACATGCGTGTAGGCATAGGGTGCCACACTTACATTATCAAATTGTGTGGTCACGTGAATCTTGGCTTATTCACATGAATCTTGTATCGTAAAAATTCGTTAAGCCCTAAATCATTCTCGGATCCATTCCAATTGGGTTAAATAAAAAAATTGTGAATATTTAAAATTATTTTTTTATGAACTTGAACTAATCGTTATCTTGTATGGAGTTTTGCACAATTTTAATAATTTTTATTGGTGTTATGTTATTGCAACAAAACGTGTGCTTCTTGGAGAAAATGGTTGACAGCATAATCATTACACGAAACACCCAAATAAAGTCTACCAGCAAACAAAATTAACAACGACAGTGCTTCCTTATATCTTTTTTTAATTTCGTTTACAAGTCATTCCAACTGAGTTCGGGGTGGCCAATGGCATCGAATCACAACACAATATCCTACTTTGGCGAGTTGGCACTTTTTTCTTATAGTGTCGATTCCATGAAGATATGTGTCGTTCGTTTGACCAATCCCATACATGTGAATGTATTTTGCATTTGTACAAAAATCGATAAGATTAAGTCAATCGTAGTGACATGTTTCATGACTGGTAAGCCTACATATTAATAAATAAAGAGTAAATATTGTGATTTGTGCTTGGTCAGTCAATCGAGTATGACATTATTTGATTTAACTGGTTAACGAAGGACTTGTATTATGAATCTACACATGTTTATTATTGGCCAAAAACATTTATTTCACGTTGATTGGTTAGTTTATTGATTTATTTGATGTAACACCAACACCATTTAATCATAATTACAGGCCTGTATTAATATGCGAGGGTGCAACCTGGCCAGGCTACTATCTAGTCCGTTGTGTCTTACATGCTTTGATCGGGTGGGCGTCTGAGACATCTATTTAAATCGTAAAGCGATTCCACCATTTTCGTTAAG
The DNA here is from genome assembly GCA_030265115.1 of Mopalia vespertina. NCBI lineage: Eukaryota > Metazoa > Mollusca > Polyplacophora > Chitonida > Mopaliidae > Mopalia > Mopalia vespertina. The sequence goes on from JAQQZZ010080195.1 coordinate 16,753, forward strand.
TTTCCATATTTACTTGAATTCTTCAAATTAGTTATTGTCTGTCCGTTGGCTGTGGCCATTAGTATCTTCAATATACGTTGTGGGTTTTTTTTGTAATTTAACGACGTCAAATATCAATCTGATAATTATTTAGGAAAATGTTTTTGAAAATTACGGTTAACGAATACCATATGATTACACTCTATATACTTCTTTTTTTCTCTCAAAACGACTTGGGCAATACAGGGGAGAGCACTCTTAATTTAAGAACAGAATTTGGTTGTCGTTCTTTCGGTCCTTTCAGACACCAGGTTTCTTTGATGTCCCACAGTTTTCTCAATCTGGTATACAATGTACTTTAAGTTCAAATTTTATACCATATCATTCTGGTGTAAAAATAATTTCTACAAGTATCTTTGCTAAAATTTGAAAATGTCTTTGAAAATAACTAATCAGAAAACCAAGTCGACGATTTCAGGGACATTGTTTTTTAAAACTTTTCAGCTGTAACGGTACCGGACTCTCGTGATGGGTCGAAGTTAACGCGAGAAGAGTCTGGTGCAGGCGAGACTAATACATACGGATGTACCTTAGAGTCAATGTCTTGACGTATGACGTAGAATTGATTATATCTTAGAATGACATACGTCCATCCAGATTAATCACTGGTTAACTGAGCAGATAGCTGTGTGGAGCGCACATTTGACGTCCTGATCTCGAAGTAGATCAACAGAATGGTTTTTGCAAAGATTACCTATAAAACTACTTAATTCTTTGTTTTGTTATATTTGTCTGCAGGAAAACAGTATCATCCCAAATCATACATGTCACTCAAGCATTTGACAGAATACATTCAGAATATTTTACAAAAAAAGGTTGAGGTTGATTTCACAACCATTGTAAAAATAGCCAGTGCTTTTGTTTATCTCTCTAGAAATCTGGATATCACCTTCGCTAGCCAAGAGTTTTATTCCGAGCTATTCTGCATTACAACCCTTGGCGGATTATTCCCATATAATCGGACTCGACTTCCTAGCGATTGATTCGATGCTACGGAACTTCCACGCAACCAGTCAGATGAGGTTGCGAGAGGACTCGGCTGGTAAAAATGACAGCGATAGTCAATAATGAAAGTGGGTGAAAGGTTGATGAAAAAGTATATGTTCGGGGTATTCAACCAACTAAATGACAGTATTGCATATGTACCCACCCCTTCAGACTTCAACTCTCCATACATACGCCAATAGTGCTTTGCAAAGTTAAACAAATTGTCAAAACTAGAGTATAACATTAAACATATGTTATCAGCGCTCCAAACTTGGTGATTTTATCCGCCAGGGGGCGTAGCTGTAATTTTATTTATATGCTAATAATCTGCCAAGGGTTGTAATGCAGAGTAGCTCAGATTAAATTCTTGGCTAGAGAAGATGATGTGAACTCAACTTGACTGTTATTTGGTCTAATGAATCGGGTGTTCTGATTGTTCTATCGATATTTCAGAGAGCAGTGCAATGGTGGCATCTCTTATGTTAAACATAAGTCATACAGGCAATAATGTATACATTGTGATTTCGCATATTGAGCTAAGTAAAGAGTTTAAGAAGAATGGATATCTTTGTGTTTGTTTTATTTTACATCAACAGAAGGGATTGGTTGAAAATTCAGAAAATTGTTAAGTGGCCCACATGATGACGAGATTGAGCGACGGGAACATAGAAAGCAGCTTTATTATTACGTATGAAACAACCTGGAATAAACAACATCATGTCATGCAAGGGTCGCTAATTGCCGCCATGATTGTAGAGGACTGGGCAGTAATTTTAGATGGTCCAGCGGATGGAGAATTCACAGTGGACCACTTGATGGCGTTGTTACTGGTATTCCAAAATTCTTAAAAAGTGTCGGCAACACATGGCTAAAGACCTCTAACGATTTGATGACCGGTCCTATATTATAACTTAAACAAAAGGTTCTCCAGGTATCGATGATTCCTGGAAAGACAAAACCATCAAAGGAAACGGTAATTTACTAGGGATAGTGTAAAATGGCCGTGTATACAGTTATGCCTACATGTCAAACAGAAGTAAAAAGTTCATCCAAAATGATTAAAACATATCAGCACAGATTACAAGTTAGATAATAAAAGAATCTGTAATACGCTAACGTATACTTTGAAGAAAAACAGAAGAAATTTTTAAAAAAGCAGAAATTAAAATCCTGTCTTAAAATTTCCGTTAATGTCGTGAAACCAGGATGAACAAACCATTGTTACATACAAAACAATCACCATTTTACATAATGATACAAGTTAGAAGGTAATTTGTTGACTTACTGAAGACCGAGTAATTTCACCTATTAAATTCTTTTCAACGGTAATGGGGGAAAAGTTACAGTTGTTACTGTTCTGGTGGAAGTGACCTGTAACAGAAAATTATAGACCATTTTATTCTATATTAACCTAAAATGTTTGTTTCGGTTATTATTATTTTAGACAAAACATTACATTCACAGTGGGACCGATATTAATGTTAACGTCTCTAAAATATTTTAAAATCAGTGATATTTTTTTGTCTTAAACAAAATTCCCATGTGATGTAATCACCAGTTGTTTTCAAGACAAGAAGAACCCTTACACAACACATATACTAATTATAGAGCATGACAGTTTTGCTTGTATCCACCCATCTTCCCCAGGCAAATCTGACAAGGTGTGGAATAGTTTCACGTCAGGACACACCTGGTCTCGAGAAGCTGGTAACGATGTGTGTGTGTGGGGGG
>JAQQZZ010080206.1:0-19504 GCA_030265115.1 Mopalia vespertina
AGTGAAATACCCTTGAGTATGATGTTAAACACCAATCAAACAAACAAACTAAATTAAGAATGACCCGGGTATTGGTTCACAAAGTTCACAAAGTTCACAAAGTAATCATACATGTAGCCTGAGTTGACCTTAATTACCATGACGACGCAATAACTTTAGTACTGGTCACCATGACGATTAAGATGAACTTAGGTGAAGATTGCTTTGTGGAACGGGCCCCAGAAAGTAAAGGAGCGTAATAATCTCTCCTACTTAATATGTATATTAAGTTTCCTCCCGGTTTTCCACCATAATAAGGCAAGGAGCAGTGTGAAGTGGACAATTCGACGTCATATAAGTGAATTACCCTTGAGTGCAATGTTAAACCTCAATCAAACAAACAAAAATCAATTAAAAGGCTATAGGACCATCACATGTAGAGTGTTTCCTAGGTGAACGTTCAGCTTCATTATATAGAGATAGTTTAATACTACTAATTATCTACATGTTTTTCCTAATTACTGGCTAGCAGTGCTATAAAAAAAATTGTTTCATCCATTTACAATGTCTAAGGAATTTACAATTTACAGTAATTATGATAGAGCTTTAGGCACACTTCAAGGGTAGCTTACCTTAACATCACTGAAGTGAGGTGTATTTGGTTGAACTCAAGTCAATATTTAAACAAGGGTGTAACATTTTACAAATAGGCTTCATGCTAATATTGGCTCAAAACTTAAACTGACTATAAGGATAGACTGTCACATCTATTCAAGAAAGTTGAGGCTAATTACAATCTTAAAATCCCTCTGTCTTAAGACAGTTTGTTCGGAACATAGGATAACAGTCTTGACTTGGCACTTGAGGAAGATTAACTTTCCAATAAAACAATATGCTTCACATTCTATTGTTGTGCTCCTGTCGCTTATGATTGAAATACACCACAGTCATACATGTATGTATTATTGAATTACTATGGAGCATGGTGTCAAACACCAATCAATGAATCGTGTATCATGATAACTTGTATATACTTGGGCTTTTTAGGCAAGGGGTGTCCACCCATCCTTTGGACAGTCACACCCTAAATTGTACAATTGCCTCTGCTCATTTGGACACCTTGTTTTAAGAAAATTGAACATGCAGGAGATAGGGAAACTGTCAGAATTGGACACCCAGTTACTTAAAATATGAAGAAAAATTACTATTTTGGACACCATACTTTTGATTTCTGGCTTAACACTTGTTAAACAAGTCTCTGGATAGTGCTCCCATTCAAATATAAACTTAGTGGTGTACAGGTGTATTAAAATTTAGAAACTACCTTTAGGGTGCAAGTGTTTTTAGGGTGTAAATATTTCTAGCCTGCATATGTGGGGAACAAAAGACTTACTGCAGTGTGAATACACTCTTGTTTGAGCCATAAAATTGACACATGGACCTAAATTACAAAAAATACAAGAAAAACTAAGTGAAAACTGGGGTAGGGCTAACACCATTTACCAATTAATAAGCAATTTAATAAATGTCCATCCTGATTTGTAGCTATTTTCTTCTGCTGATGAGTTAATGGCTACATGTACATGTATGTCAGTGAAATAATGTTGAATTGGATATAAAACCTTAAAATAACCGAACAATATAATATATCTTAGATGTTAACATATGATGCAAATAAATGCTTGAGATATTTATAGCTTATGCAGGTAATATCAGGTTATAAGTTCTTCATTATACGTCCAAATGTTTCTATGATGATTCATGTAAAGCAGTAGTGATGACAATTAAGGGATAGAGTAGAGTTATAATATATATATATAAAACTTTATTTATCGAGGGTTTGTCAGTAAATAAAACTGGTCTCCCCAGAGACCCTCAGACATTTAAAAGATAAAATTATATACATATTATATATATATAAGTTATGTTGCCTTAGCATTTGAGAAACAATAATTCTCCTTTTGGCTGTCCGTGTCAGTGTGACTTTACTTTCAGGGTACAGTCTCGTCATATTTGATAAGTGAAATACCCTTGATTAAGGAGTTAAACAGCCAATCAATCATACACTGTTATTTCCTCTGAACAATCTGATACCCTGAGATTTGACTTTGCTGTACCAAATCAATCAATCAATTTATTTATTTATGTTTATTATTTTTTAGTCCTTAAACATGTATGATATCTTAACTGTAAATTTAATTCGAAAATGCTGATCTAAATATAAAGCTTTCTTAAATAGTATTTTGATTAATTCGTGATAATACTTTGTTACATTGTACATGTAGGTTGAACAGATTGAATTCTAGTTCAGAAAAGTTTTCAGCTTCAGACTGTCACCCATCTGGGAATCAAGCTAACCCCTAGTCAGGCACCAAATCATCAGCTGCTAGTTGAGACCCTTCTATTTAAGAATGCTTTCTATGTACATGTAGTCTGTAGATCTGCATTTCCGAACTTAATTTACAGTTAATGTCCTCGTACATAAAATTCCTATAAATTTTTGTGTTTTGTGAATGGACCGGAAAAGTGAAAAACTGTGCCTAAAGTTATCAATAAATCCAGCAGGCGATCTAAAATCTTTGAAGTCAACAATAGTAAATGGTTTACTTTTATCATTCAGGGTAAATCAAGCGGAAAGGAGATACTCTCATACCTTTGATATGTTCTTTTTTACCTATTAACTAGGGCATGAGGCTCCATAGGGGGTATTTGTAAACATGACTTACGACTCGGACTGTGACTACTATCAAATAATGCATGCACTGACTAAAGGACTTTCTGTACATGTTATACATGTAGTAATGCAAAGCTATTACTCAAATACTTTGCAGCTAAAAAGTAAACAGGGGATTAATTGACAAGTAGTTAAAGTAGATTAGAAACTGTGTTTTTGTTTGTCTGTTTTGAATACAGTGGTCAGAAGGGTTTAACACTGGAAAAAAACAAACATTGCTGAATAAGCTTACTGAAGATGTAGTGAATCTCTAACAAGTACAGGGGAGTTTCTAAAAAAAATCTGGTCCATACAAACTGTATGACACAGATTTTATTAAAATAATCATTACCTGACATTAATTAGGGCCTTTGATATTTTGGTCACCCATATGTTTTTCTGGAACCAAACTGATTATTAATACTGTCAGTCGGACCATGTTTTACTTATACATGTGTATTGTCAACATACATGTATAAATATTTTTGGGGCTACATGTAGTACACCAACTTGTCTAGATTTTAAAGTTTGTTATTTATATCATAAATATGCCCTCTGGCTAAGCCTAAGGGCAGTTTGATTGAAGGGTAGCACTGGTTTACTTAGCACTGGGGAAAAATTAACTTTCCAACATTATATAAACACTTCACATCTTGTTTGTGCTAGTGTCAATTATTGTTGGAATACACCGTTGTGTACGGCGTAAAACACCAATCAATCATAAATAGGTTATCTTTGCAATATGGTTACATGTACTTTGAAAAAACTGATAGAACAGTAATTGGCCCACAGAACTGAATGCAAGTGATTTATTTGTGTTGCAGATTATTCCATGTTTCATCAGTCTCTATAAATATTACGTCTAGTTACTGCACAGTTAATCAATATTTTATACTTTATTTTGTTGCGTGCATTAGGAGGGAGCTTCGTGTTGCCCTGGTGCTCTCAGAGTTAAGGGGCAACTTAAAGCCCTGTTTCTGTATTGAATATATTGTGATCGTCCAATGATGTCCAGGATGGAAAGCTGTCATATGAGTGAAGTGATTTCTGAATGTTATTTCGATGAATTATGTCTCTATAATGTATAGAAAATTTATAAATTTTAGAAAGTTTTTTTAAAGATAATTTGAGTAGGTGAATATGTAGGTCACCTATTTCAGATGTCATAACAACTGCAGGTTGTAAAAAAACACATTCAGAGAAGTATGATAACATTTATTCAAAAAGTCTTATGTGAGCAAGGAATTTTAAAAAAATATATGATTAACATCAAAACGATTATTACATCAGGGCTTTATTATACTTTACTTAATGTACTTTTTTGCAAGATGACATTTCAGTGCTGTCATTGTTCTTCTATGACGTTCTCTGATGTTCGTGCACAGCAATGTATACATGTTGACCATTCCTGAGTGTCCAGGATTTCAGACAAAAAATAAAAATTGTCAAGTGTGAGAAATGGATTATCCAAACTGAGCCAGCGTAACAAATATCCCTCTTTCTTCAATAAAGAAAATCATCTCTAACTTGTTATTTAGCTAATTCATAGCCACACAACGTGACGTGTCATTTGTCATAATAGATTGGCTCTCGTTTAATAGCTCCAATGAAATATAGTACCCTTAACCTTAAGTGGGGCGTTAATCCTTGGTTTGATAGAAATCAATTCCTTACGATCCAAAATAAACTTGAATGTTTTAGCTTTGAAACTTAATTTAATTCTTTTGAAATTGTATATTTTCACATTGAAAATGGTGATTGGTGAATATTGAATTTTTTGAGGCCAAATTGAATATTTTATTGAATCTAAGGGCAGATAAGCGTCCTGTAGATTTGACTCTTCTCAACCCCTGTAACCATGGATCAGTTAATGCATATAAAAATTCAGTATGAACATCTAGGGTTTTGCAAGTGCATTTTTGTCATTTATTATACATGCATACTGGTCCGTTTTAATAAAGTTAAATGAAATACTGTTAGTGCCCTTAAGTTTGGTGTTAAACCATCATGGCATGGGCGGATAGAACTCGATTTCTTACAATCCCATCAGGAATTATATGAGTGAGTCATGCGATGTGGCTCCGGCAAATGTGGGGTTGGTTTTAACAAGGTTTCCTCTCAGTTTTTCACCGTATTTAAGCAAGGAACAGTGTGAAATTGACAATCCCTTGTCATGTAAGTGAAATATGTGTACCCTTGAGTATGACTTTAAACCCCAATCAAACAAACAAACAAACTTACGCTCCCAAATTAACTTGAATATTTTTGCTTCAAAAGTAAATGTTATTCTTTTGAAAATATATACATGTATTTTCCCCTTGAAAATGGTGAATATTTACTATTTTATTCAATCTAGGGGCAGCAAGCCTGTAACCTCAATCCCTGTAACCATGAATTAGTTAATCCATTCAAGGTACAACTGAAACATTCAATGTGTATGTCTAGGATTTTGTTATAATATCATACCCTCTATAGCTTTGATTCATGAGATACATGTACCTAGCATGCTGAATAATCTCTGTGTAGTGTAACATGTATTAGATTATAGTATTGCCAGTCATTCAAAGATTTTATCACAATCACCTATGTTTATTCATGAATGTAAATTGAGGGTCTGCTTCACATGCATTTGTTACATGCTTTAATCATGACACAGTTAGTTTGTTATCTATTCCCGTGGACATCGATGCATCAGATGAACAACGGTTTCAAGGTTAAAGATTACTGGTGGTTGATTGATAGGAATGTCAAAGGGCAAATGTTGTTAATGCGAATATGAATGTAGTACATGTAGGTCTAGAAAATTTGACTTAAATTCTTTACAGCACACAGAATTTTTTGTTGTTTAAATATGTTTTTTTTTGTTCTGTTTTCCAATGCTGTTGAAGCTCAGCTTGCAACAGGAAATGATTTGATACTTTCTTTAGTCCAATCTATAACAAAAAAATCCATGTTTTGGGTCCTGTGCTAGCTACATGTAGTTTTGAAGTTTAAATTTGCTTGCCGACCCGTTGGGGGTAGTTTCCTTCACCCCGTCTAGCATAGATGTAGAATCCCTGTCATTTAAGTGAATAATCGTAAGATCGGTGTAAGATCACAATCAAATTTACCTATTTAAATATCAATTCAATAAATAAATGAACTCCGACACCTTTCACACTTGATAGAAATCAACCAACCAACCAACTTTTTTATTTGAAATTTAATCTGTTTTTTGGAAATTGACAATTTTCTTCTGGAAAATGTTGAATTATGGGATATGAAATATCTTAAGCCACAATTAAATATTGTATTAAATCTACAGCCAAATGGCGCAGAGATTTTACTTCTGTGTAACCCTGGCTTTTACAGTCATACTAGATACTTAGATGAATAATTTTTGTGTCTTTTAAAAAGTGAAGATTAACAATATTTTCATTATTTTGGGATAACACTTCAGATACATGTATACTAAGTACCCATAAAATATTTCATAAAATGTCAATGAAACATTAAATATATATACTGCTACCCTTGTCTCATTAGGAACTTTATGAAGAGTCTATTACCCATTGTGCTGAAAAGAATGTAATATTATCCCCCCCATTAATAATACCCTAAAGGTGTGTTTTATACCTTACTCCTAACGAGATTTTCTCACCTGATGTGACATATATATTCTCAAGCATAAACCACATGATTTCTTTTATTAAAAAAAAATCCCATAATAATATTTTTTCTTCAGTGTACGACAACAAGCAACACACACAAAGCAAAATATTTGCATTTAGTGTGTTTAGAAAATTCTTTGTAAACAGGTGTAAAAAAATATGTGTTAATTATTGCTGCTTTATAAATGTTGGTATACTTTTGGTAGGTTTGTCCTAGAAAGAAAGAAAAATAGATGAGGCTTCTTTATGAACTTGCACCTTCTATCTTATGCTTTGTATTTATAAGCTCATTTTTTGGCAGGGTAAGCTTACTGTTTGCTATAGTTTCTTTAGTTTGTGTTTCAGAAAATATTTCAAAGGGTTCTTGATCATCATGCATGCATATGAGATAGCTGTTTTTTTTAGATGCACCAAAAACTTAGTAAAAGTTAGGTGTTATTTAAAAGGAGTATCTTTAATTTCCTGTCACTGTTATTGACTTCATACAGTGTTGATATAAAAGAACTATAATTCAGGTGAAAAAAGTGTGCATTGATTGAACAAATTTTCCTAAATAAGAATAAAATAATGATTCATATGCAATACCTTATTCCAAATTAACATTTACACTCCTTAAAGAATGTTGAAATATCCTAGAATGCCATTTCCCCATATCTCCTATGCATTGCTAAGCATTTCATACTAAAACAAAATTAAAGTGAGAAAAATAATTGAAAACAATTATTAAAACTTGTTTTCAGACTATATGCAGTTCAGTTTTATTCCAGCATCATGTTGTAACTGTTGTTTAATAAAAGAGCTGGAGAAATCAGTGCTATCAGTTTGCTGAATATTTTGTCCTGAAATTGGGTCTATTGTACTTTATCATACCCTAGTTATTACAGTCATGTGATGTCATGTATTAAAATTGGAAATGTTTCGGTGTACATTATACATTTATTTCTGTCATTTTGAAGAGAATGGTCAGTCATAGACATGCATTTGTTTAGTTCTAGTTTTTTTAGAGACTTTTTTGTTTATATCTGCTGACAACTGAAAAGTATAAATTTTCCCAAAATTTTAAATAAATTCTTCTGTGTTGTATTTGCTTGTTGTCAGTGATGTCGGGGTGGTTTCCTCCACCCACTTAGGCACTATGTAAGCATGCCGTCATATGGGTGAAATAACCTTAAGTTTGCCGTTAAACCCCAATCAAACAAACACACAATTTAATAAATTCTAATTGATTATTTGTCTGTTGCTCCGAAAGTTTTGTTCAAGTTTATTTTCTAAGTAACAGGAAACAAAAATGCAGCCTCTACATGTCATAATTCCACATCAAGATTTCGATTTTTGTTGAATTTCATTTTAAAAGATGATCATAACATTTTAGATTCATTTTGGATGAATGCATTAGGAATACCTTAGTACCAACAAATTCTCGGTTGAATCGATCTTTATTGTCATCATGTCACTTTATTAATAATGTTTATCGACATAAATGTGTTGTTTGTATATACACTCACAATGTAGTCTGTGGCATAGCAACCGAGAAAGTGGACACTTGAGAGAAATAAGCAACAAAGGAAAGGACCCTTCAGTTAATCACGTGAAATTGTCTTTTAATCCTTTGAAAATGATATGGCATTTCTTCGTGATGACTTTGCTGTCTTTGTTGATGATGACATCAATCAAAATCAAACTTTCTCTTGCAAAATTAACATTTTTGTCCCAAGAGGGTATGATTTTGAAACATTATTACATTATTGCCCTCTGGTTAAGGGCAGTTTGAGTACCTCATTCAAATCATAGGGGTGTTTTTTTAAGACGTTGCCCTGGTGCTCCTGGAGCTACAGGCATTATGAAGCTATCTGTTTGGTGTGTCGTTGTATTGTGTCAAGTTTTGTCTTTGTTTGTTGCCAGTGTTGGCGAGTGTGGTTTCCTTCAACCATTGGGCTGGCACAGTGTCCTGTGAGTGAAATAACCTTAAATATGGCCTTAAGCCCCAATCAAACAAACAAACAAATCAGCTTTCAACCATTTCAGTTCAAGTATTAAATGCAGAGTACAATCTGTGGTCATATAAGTGAAATACCTATGAGTATTGGATTAATCACCAACCAAACAAAACAATCTCTAAAGAATTCATGTTCTCCATCAATTACATTCTCAAAATTGTTTTTCTCTACAAATGTCTTTGACAAATGTAAAACCTGTATGCTTGACACTATGTCAACACAATGTGACATCATTCGTTATATACATGTAGTGTGTATTCAGTTTGTGGACTGTAATTGTAAACCAGATGGCCAATGACATGGCATTTTAACCTTTCAAGGGTGGGACTGTTTAACATGTCGCTATTGTTTAGCTTTTGGAATCCTTGACATAAATGTGTCAGCTCATATTGTTATATGTTGATGTTAACTCTTGCATTCATTTGTTCACATCCTGACCTACATTATAAGCCAACATCTTTCTATCACCAAAAGTTTTCTTTTCATTTAATTTAACTCTGGGTCGGTTGAAATTTGGCAAATTGCAATATTTTTACCTCCCCTGGTGTTCTCTGAACTATTTAAGGACACCAAGAAACATATCTTCTTGCATCTTTGTTTTTGCTATCACGTGATTGTCTTTGGTTCGTCTTGGTTTGTTCCCAAAGCTGTCACAGTGGTTTCTTTCACCCACTGGGCTTGCCTGCTGTCACGTGATTGTCTTTGGTTCGTCTTGGTTTGTTCCCAAAGCTGTCACGGTGGTTTCTTTCACCCACTGGGCTTGCCTGCTGTCACGTGATTGTCTTTGGTTCGTCTTGGTTTGTTCCCAATTCTGTCAGGGTGTTTTTTTTCACCCACTGGGCTTGCCTGCTGTAATGTGATTGTCTTTGGTTCGTCTTGGTTTGTTCCAAAGCTGTCAGGGTGGTTTCTTTCACCCACTGGGCTTGCCTGCTGTCATGTGATTGTCTTTGGTTCGACTTGGTTTGTTCCCAAGGATGTCAGGGTGGTTTCCTTCACCCACTGGGCTTGCCTGTTGTCATGTGATTGACAAAAAATTAAAATGCAGTTTGAAAACCTAATCATAGATACATAGTCCTGGGGCCGGTTGCTCAAAGCGCTATTAAATTGAATCGTTTATTAGATGACATCATGCCATGTTGAAGGTCTATCTCTAATCCGGTATTAGCGATTTAATCTGGTGTTAGGGACTTATATTCTTTCGAGCAACTGGCCTAAGAGCTATAAAGCGTAGCTGAATCAGTTCAGTGTCTTGCACACTAAACTCTATACTTTGTGTTATTGACAGGGGAGTCTTTAGAAGATTTTTTCTGGTTCTTATCACAAATTCATCAGACCGTAATCAGGGTTCTGTACCCCCTTTGTCTTGATTCTTAAGACAGATATTATGAAAAAAGTAATATTTTGTCATTAATTTGAGCACAAAATATTTCGGGCGCCCATACGTTTTAAGGAATCAAATTGACTCTTTATGCTCCTCTGATTGGTTTTGTATTTGTCTTGTATTAGTCTTGTATCTTGTCACCAATTTTGCTGCCGTGATCCACAGTGATCCACACTCATCTACATGTATAGTGTAAAACACAAGTGTTTTTTTTTTCTAGCTGTACATGGGATTTATGTTCCAAAATACACAAAATATCCCAGACAACTTATAATGTGTATTATTCCTTCTGCAGTCTGCGAATCATTTTACGATTTATGTTAAAGTATTGTTTTTTAATATATCTTTCACAGGACTAGAATGTCATGGCGACCCCTAGGCGAGGCGGGCTGCCCTCCCCAAACCTGTCCATCTCACACGACCGTCAACAGCCGCCGGGTACACCTCGAAGTCGTGCAAGTAACAGCTCTATTCCACCCCCTGAAGGTATGTACCACTGACCGGGTCTTAGACCTAGTTTACGGGTTAGATGGTTAGCCTATGTCAGACTATGGAATCTACTTAGATGTACCACTCACAAGTTAGAGTCCATCTGTGTCTGCGACAATCACAGTGGTGGTTTTCACAAGGTTTCCCCTCGGTTTTCTACCCTATTTAAGTAAGGTACAGAGTGAAGTGGACAATCCCTTGTCATATAAGTGAGCGGGTGGTTGGAGGGAGCTTCATGTTGCCCTGGTGCTCTCAGGGCTAAGGGGAACAGGAAGCCGATCTGTTTGTGGTGTCTTTATTGCATCCTGTTTTTGTCCTGTATTTGTCCTGTCTTATCTTTGTTTGTTGCCAGTGTGTCAAGGGTGGTTTTGCTTCATCCATTGGGCTGGCACGTCGTCATATAAGTGAAAAACTCTTGAGTACGATGTAAAACCCCAATCAAACAAACAAACATATAAGTGAAATACCTTTGAGTACGTATTAAACTCCAATCAAATGACCATGGCTTAAGAATATGTGTGGTGGAGCTGGCTTGCTGTGAGCTAGATGTAGTTGTCACTAAGTCTCTGTGTTTTATATGTGTGTGTATGTGTGCCTGCTTCAGTCTGGTCTCATCGGGACTGTTACTTCAATGAATCAACAGCAACAAAAAAGCAACAACAAACTTCCTTTTGCTTCCCATTTAATGAAGAAATTTAAGATAACTTTGCACAAATGTTCATAACAATGAGAGAATTCAACACGCATTAGACCCTGGTCCCTTGCTCTCTTGCTCCAAAATCAAGGTCACATGAGTTTAGATTCCTTTGACTAGTGTGTTCTCTAGAAGTATTTTTTTAAGGGACTACAAAAAAAGTATACCGATACCACCTACTCACAGGCCTGTGCTGTTGGAAAGAACAGACCGAACAGGGTCTTCCCATGGTTATGCAAACTTATTTTAGAAGGACCAACTTATAGGTTTCCCAAATTTTTCGCAGTTTTCATTTAAATTTACTGTTTACTACTGATTTTGACAATGTTATACAGATAATTGATGGGTTTTGAAAGTGTTTATCCATAATGAAAATTTAATTATTTGATAATTGTATTATTATAATTTTGTGTTGCATTTTAGCTGGACGTGGATTGGAAGCAGCTGCCATTACAGAATTACTGACTCGAGGACAAGTCCATCTCACAGGTGAGCCAAAGTTTAACAAATAATGAAGAGGACTGATGGCTATTGACATGCATGTAGCCATTAAACTCTCAGTCCTGTTCTTAACAGACCTCTAGCTAAGGGCTGTTTACTGGATGAAGGTTTATTTTTCAAAATAACAAATCACTACACCTTTTATGGTTGTGTAAGTTGGTTGTTTGTTTGATTGGGGTTTTACATCATACTCAAGGGTATTTCACTTATATGACGATGTGCCAGCCCAATAGCTAGGTGAAGGAAGCCACCCTCGACACCACTGGCAACAAACAAAGACAAGAAGGGACAAATACCGGATGCGTTACAGACACCACAAACAGATCAGCTTCCTGTTCTCCTTTAGCTCTGACAGCACCAGGGCAACATGAAGTTCCCTCCAACCACCCGCTGTGTATTAAAGTTGGAAACACCCTTGAGAAGAGCAAAAACAATAAATCAATCAACTCCTATAAGTGGTAAGTGAACACAGATTACTGTTTAGGAAGAAATATTTTGTGTTTGAGATTGCTTCTGTAAATTGTGAATAGTCCAAATAGACTTACGTGTGATTACTTTCTAAATTACACAAAAATATAACTGATTCATGATTACATTCTAAATAACAAGAAATTATTTGTGATATATTTGATTGCTTACAGGAGGCCGTGATAAGTCAGGAGGACCAGTATTAACGTTTCCCACCCAGCCTCAGATCGTACAAGTCCCAGCCCAGGAGCTTGGTATATGTGTCCGTTACCTGGCTCAAATTCCCAGGTAACACAATGTTCATTTAGGAATATCATATAACCTCCCCAGCTTGCGGCCGTGGTTTAGCGGTTAGCGTGTCTGATTACTAATCCTACTTCGATGTACCATCCACAGGTTTGAGTGTGCCTGTCATACAATCAGGTATATGAGCAAGTCACACCATATGACTCCCCCAATCCCGGGGTGGTTTTTATGGGGTTTCCTCTTGGTTTTCCACCCTATTAAAGTAAGTAACAGGGTGAAATGGATAATCTGTTACATATACATGTAAGTGAAATACCCTTGAGCACGACGTTAAACCCCAATCAAACTGTCCATGGCTCAGCTAGTTGTTAATAACACTGCTAGACCCTCACAAAAGAAGCGAGTCTACAGCCATGGTTCCATGGTTATCGTGTTGGACCACAGATCCTCCTTCCATGAACTGAACTGCTTGCAGGCTCAAGAACCCCAGTAGAATCATTAATATGAAAAAGTCGCACAATTTGACTCCAGCAATTGTGGAGATGGTTTTTGTAAGGGTTCCTCCCTGTTTCCCACAGTACTTAAGTAATAAATGGACAATCCATCCTATAAGTAAAATATACCCCTGAATATGACGCTAAACCCCTATCAAACGAACAAAAAAACATAAAAGAAGTTGTAAGCCGCCTTTCGTCATAAGGTACCAAGTGAAAGTTCTGTGTTGATTGGGAAGATTCAAAGATGCATCTAAAAAATGCATGACGCCAAATATAAATCAAACAAAAAATTTGGCTTTTTTGGTGAGCAGATTTACATAATAAAGCATAGTGGCAACACTATTAAAATGTTAGAAAATCAGCCTTTGCTTAACCTTATAGATAGAATAAAATTCTGTATAAATAAATAGTATTTAAAAAAAAGACAAATCGATCTACCAAATCTCCCCAGTTTGAGAAAATCTTGTTTCTTGTGCTTTTGTTGACAAGTGTAATTAGGGCTTGGAAGAGTTTAGTGTCACATTATGTAGCTTATTATTATTTTGCTGTCACTAATTTCATTTTACTTAAACTTCTATTTTAAAAATAAATTGTTTTACCATTGACAGCCGTTAGTCTCTTAGACAGGGTTTCAAAGTGCGGCTAGCCGATCAAAAGATCTTTTAGGCTTGTCATTAATTTCTTTATTTACAGTTTTGATACCACAAGCCTCGTTTTGCTTACATTAAAATGTTTCTGTATTTTTACCATCAACAGTCGTGAGTCTCGTAGACAGGGTTTCACAGCACTGGTAGACAATCGGAATGGCTGCTGGGCTAACCTGAGTATTGTACTCGCCTCTCTTCAGGTAGGTTAATCATTCTTTTCGAAATTTTCCTGAAATGTTGCTTGATAAACAGAAGTCTTGCAATGATATTGGCCAGATAGTGAGGCAAAACTCCTGGGGTTGGTTGCTCGAAGTGCTATTAAAATTAATCCCCTATTAGATGTGGTCACGTCATGTACAACGTCTATCTCTTATTAGATATTAGTTATTTAATCTAGTGTTAACGACTAACTGTCTTTCAAACAGCTGGCCCCTGTCTGTTAAATGGAGAATTGCGTAGGTCAGTTAACAAACTGCTTGGGGTTTTTTTCTTATGTTTGTACCACAAATGGTGAAAGTGGACAAAACTAATATTCTGTGTGAATTGATTTTTGACAAAGTAAAACAAAACAGTTCTATTCAGGATGGGTGGTTGGAGGTAACTTCCCATTGGCTTAGGGGCCCGCGGGGGATGTAAAAACTTGAGCACACTCAAGTCAGATTCTGTGCTCAAAGTCTTAAAATTGTTGTCCCCTGAGTTGTGCTTCTTTTTGGTGGTTATAAAATGTTTTGAGCACGTACTCAGCTGAGTACAAAATCAATACACATTTCACTTCTTGAGCACGCTGTTGTCGAGCTCTTCTGTTAATAAAGGTAAAAAGGCACTATGCTGATTTTGTCAGCTGCTTTGAAGAGATTTTTTTTGTCACTGATAAAATGTTTTGACCCTGTTGTTTTCATGTTTTAATTTTCGAATTTAAAAGGGTATGTAAAAAGTATTTTGCAGCCATCTAATTGTTAAAACAACTCTGCAGTCCTGTTGAGTACAGTCTTGAGCATGGTCCAGACCTTGCTCACGATTCATCTTCAGTTGAGTACAGAAAGTGTTCTCAATTCTTTTATAACATCAATTTTTGAACACAGACTCCAGAGTCGACGCAGCTGAGCACAAAATATTATCTTGAGCATACTCTAGACCTTTTATAACCTCGGCCCCTTTGGAAGCTAAAAAATGATGTAATGTGTTGTTCCGTGTAGCACTGCAAACTGGCCTATTTTGCCTCAATGCATCGTGCTGGTATTGCATTGTACCAATGTTTGTTACCTGTTTTGTCAAATGCTATTTTCCGCCTGGTCCTATGTCATATGAGTGAAATAACCTTAAATACGACATAAAAACCCACACAAACAAAAAAAAATAGTTTTTTGGCGAGTATTAACCCAAACTTTTATGTAATTTGAACCCAGTCTTTTTTTTACAGATCCATACTTAGCTCTGGTCCTCTGATTAAGGGCAGTTCATGTGGAGCATAGCAATGATGACCATGTCTCTACTTAGTATTGGAAGAAAATTCATTTTCCAACAAATCAGAACACTCCATATTTTATGGTTATGCTAGTGTCAGTAACTGTGAGAATACACCGCTGTCATATAAGTGAAATACCCTTGAACAGGGTGTAAAATACCAATCAATCAATCAATTCATATACTGAAGGGATATAATGTATCAACAGAGTAAAACAACTGATTTTATGGTTGTTTTAGGGTAGCTATTTACTGTTACATTACACTGCCGTTATAGAAGTGAAATAGCATTACGTAAACTCCAAATCAGATTTAGTGTCTCTTCATTTCAGCAATCTGTTGGTAAAGGCTTAAAGCAGTTACTGGTCATCAGTTCTGGTTCCTCATCTGAAAGAAGACTTCATGCAAATTTCAGGAAGGAGAAAACTAACCTTGATTTTGAGGTATATAACAGTTCTGTATACACACAGTTTTTTCCCTATTCTGGACATTTACAGTCATCACGAAGACCTCTTATCCGTGTGCCTCTTTTGTCATTATAGTTATCCATTTTTAAGTGGCTCACTGGGGAGGGCAGTATGTTCTGAGAATAATCATGCTCTCCTTACTAGACACGTGAGGAACATTAATTTTCCAACAGTTAGTTTGGTTAGAAGTGTTAAAGTACTCCAGCGTCATCTTATTGAAATACCCTTAAGCATGGTGTTAAACACCAACATATCAATCAATCAAGCGTTTTGAAATGATTGTTATTTTTCTTTCACCCTAATGATAAAGATTTGTCTGAAGTTAAATGTATCTGTATTGCAGCCGCTGTTCATTGCCATCAGTCAGCTGTATGCATATATTGATAGTCACCAATTAACACCAGCTTTTGGGGGATCGCTTCCATTCAAGTTTGACAGCTGGCTACAAAATAGACAGGTAAGCGTGATACGATAGGCAGTCCTTATTCAGACTGAGTATAATAGGAAATATAAAAATATGATGATAAATATTAAATACCACCTGACTGACACTCACTCTGAAAACGGGTACTCTTAACTGTTCTAAATGCTACTTTAGATGTCCCACAGCTTGTCAAAAATTATGCAAAAATCCAATTGTTTGATGTTCTGACTGGTACATATACTATTCGCTCGCTGGTTATGCTACTTTAACTATCATAAGTATGTAGAAAACTTGCTTAGAACGTCTATAAAGGCTCAAATGAAAGGGAGTATGATTCATCGGTTTTAATGAAGCTACATCCCTGTGTCACTGGGATCATTGTTATTTGCCAGATACATGTATATACATGTATAAATCAAATGGGGCATAAAATGTCTATCATTAGTTTTACTTACAAACTTCTATTGGCTTCCGGTGGAAAGGGATGAAGCCTAAAAGAAATGTAATGGCAGTATTGTTAACACTTTAGATGTACAATTTGACTCTCACTTTGGTTTTTTTTTTTTTTTTTTTAGGTTAGGCTTAGTTTTTACCAAAATACTAGGAAATTAACTGCTGTCTGTACAGTGTGCCCTTGAGTGTGCTGTACCTGTTGTCCTGGTGTTCTCAGAGTTTAAGAGCAACAATAAGCGGGGCATCTACAGGGGAGATGTTTTACCAGGTTTCATCTCGGTTTTCCACCGTTATGAGGCAAGGAACAGTGTCGTCATATAAATGAAATACCCTTGAGTACAAGGTTAAACCCGAATCAAACAAACAAACAAAATCTGATTGTCCTGTCTTGTCATTGTTGCCAGTGATTTTGAGGAAGGGTTCCCTTTAACGATTAGACTGGCATGCCATCATATGACTGTATAACATTAAGTACACTTTTAAAACCTCAATTATACAAACAATCAAATCTATACAGGGCAGACTAATCTGGGTTTGTTTTAAATGTATTAATTTATTAAATTTATTAAATGTCTATTTGTTGTCAATATAAATTTCACATTGCTTAACTTTTTTTTTAGGAACTGGAAGCGTTTCTGAGACATGTTCATACCTCGTCACAACAGGTAGACAATGCCGAGTCACAAATTAGTCGGTCGCTACAGCTGGATGAGAAAGCGAGTCCGAAAGAAATCTTACGGCGACATCAGTACCTTCAAGACTCCATTATGACAACTCCAACCAAAGTGCTACGTCATGGTAACAGTGGATTCTTAATTTATAATAACCAGCTGTAGTCAATCATTTAATCAATCAATCACTCAAAAATAAATAAGGACTCTGGCTATGGATCAGTAGGCCTAATCAGCATCTTCTTTTATGAACTGCCCTCTGGCTAAGGGCAGCTTGTTTGAAGAGTAGCAATACTGTCTTTACTTAGCACTGGAGGAAAATTAACTTTCAAACATTATGGAAACACTTCACATGTTGGTTGTGTCAATTATAGTTGGAACACACTGGCGTCATTTAAGTGAAATACCATTAAGCACGATGTAAAACACCAAATCAATCAATCAATCTTTTATGAACTGGATAGGAGTGAGTCTCTATTTGTATTTCCTTAATGTTATTGTCTTGCATTTGTCCCATCTTGTCTTTGTTTGTTGCCAGTGGAGTTGAGGGTGGTTTCCTTCACCCATTGGGCTAGCACGCCGTCATGTGAGTGAAATAACCTTAAGTACGGCGTTACACCCTTTTCAAACAAACAAACCCTTGAGTATGATGTTAAACCCCAATCATAATTAAATTAACAAAATCAATCTTACATTTACAGGCCTGTGCTGTAATCTTTTCCGGCATAACCTCAAAATCGGTCCTCTAAAATTTGCATTTTCCCCTGGTTTGCTGAATTTTTAAATACATAAATGTGCCTTGGTGAAAAATAAAGCAAAATTGCTTTAAAACACAAACTTGATTGATTATTGGATGACAAAATTTGTCAAAATCAGTAGCAAAATGCAAATTTATACGAAGACTGCAAACAATTTGGGAAACCTATCAACAGGTCCTCCTAAATTAAGTTTGCATAACCATGGGGAAACCCCGTTCTGACCGTTCTCCCCCAACAGCACGGGCCTGGACTGGCACACCGCCATATGAGAGAAATAACCTCAAATCAGCATTAAACACCAGTCAAAACAAATCTTTTTTTATCCGTAAGTCTTTAAGGCTACTCTAAATCCTCAACTTTAGGGTTGTGATGCATTGTTAGAGCTTGTGAACCCTATTGAAATTTGGCGGATTTACATTGCTATACATGTAAGTAGAATTATTGCCCTTTACAGGGTGATACACTGTCGTTTCCAGGATATCTGAATAACAAGACCACATAGAATAACATACTAGTATTTAAGACGAATATACACATGTACCTTTATAGGGGCATTAGATAGCCTATCAAAATAAGGTGTCGTCAGAATTCAATTTACAGAGTCCTCTTCCTTTTCCCTTTTTTTATACACCCAAACCTGGGTGAAGTTAAATGAGCAAAATGAAGGTATATTCTCTGTCTCGTAAAATAGCTGCAGGAGGCTAAATATTCAGTTTTTGGAGGGAAATTTGCTGAGATGCTCCCCTATTTTGAAATCCAAATTTATGGTTAAATAATTAATCTGGATATGAAAAGGAGATCTGAAACTTACTCTGCTGTGATAATCCATAAAACACATTGGGGAGTTTAGTCTGTTGTGATAATCAATAAAACACAGTGGGGAGTTTAGTCTGTTGTGATAATCCATAAAACACTGGGGAGTTTAGTCTGTTGTGATAATCCATAAAACACAGTGGGGAGTTTAGTCTGTTGTGATAATCCATAAAACACAGTTGGGAGTTCAGTCTGTTGTGATAATCCATAAAACACAGTGGGGAGTTTACTCTGCTGCGCTAATCCATAAAACACACTGGGGAGTTTTATCTGTTGTGATAATCCATAAAACACAGTGGGGAGTTTAGTCTGTTGTGATAATCAATAAAACACAGTGGGGAGTTTAGTCTTTTGTGATAATCCATAAAACACAGTGGGGAGTTTACTCTGTTGCGCTAATCCATAAAACACAGTAAGGAGTTTTATCTGCTGCGCTAATCCATAAAACACAGTGGGGAGTTTACTCTGCTGCGCTAATCCATAAAACACAGTGGGGAGTTTTATCTGCTGTGATAATCAATAAAACACATTGGGGAGTTTAGTCTGTTGTGATAATCAATAAAACCCAGTGGGGAGTTTAGTCTTGTGATAATCCATAAAACCCAGTGGGGAGTTTAGTCTGTTGTGATAATCCATAAAACCCAGTGGGGAGTTTAGTCTGTTGTGATAATCAATAAAACACATTGGGGAGTTTAGTCTGTTGTGATAATCGATAAAACCCAGTGGGGAGTTTAGTCTGTTGTGATAATCCATAAAACACGTTGGGGAGTTTAGTCTGGTGTGATCATCGATAAAACCGGGTGGGGAGTTAAGTCTGTTGTGATAATCAATAAAACACAGTGGGGAGTTTAGTCTGCTGTGATAATCAATAAAACACGGGGAGGGTTTAGTCTGCTGTGATAATCAATAAAACCCAGTGGGGAGTTTAGTCTTGTGATAATCCATAAAACCCAGTGGGAAGTTTAGTCTGTTGTGATAATCCATAAAACACATTGGGGAGTTTAGTCTGTTGTGATAATCGATAAAGCCCAGTGGGGAGTTTAGTCTGTTGTGATAATCCATAAAACACATTGGGGAGTTTAGTCTGTTGTGATAATCGATAAAGCCCAGTGGGGAGTTTAGTCTGTTGTGATAATCCATAAAACACATTGGGGAGTTTAGTCTGTTGTGATAATCGATAAAGCCCAGTGGG
>JAQQZZ010080217.1:0-19502 GCA_030265115.1 Mopalia vespertina
TGTAATATATTACTGAAGAACAAGACACGAAGACTACTCTAGCCAATTTTGAGAGAGGTAGGGCGCATAGATCTATATTAAAGAGACTGTATGCGATATCCAACTAAATAAAAAATAACAGACCAATTTAAATATATTAATAAATTGAACATAAACTTTGAAGTAATTTTGTTGTCAGTATTTTCGTTATTTTAGGACAATATTTTCTTATTTGAATAGATTCTAATCCCGAAAAATTGTTACATAAACAATATTGAATTGTTAGACTTTTACAAGCGTTGCAACAGTAAAACAAATCGTTCGTTTACATTTTTATGTTTCAATGATTTGTGCTGTAAAAAAGATTTATAACAAAAAAAATCCCCCCAAAAGAAACTAAATGATGTACACACACATAAAAAGTCAAGGTTGAACTTCTTACAACGTTAAATGGTCCAAATGAGAAAAACTGTCTCTGGGGGTACCAGAAGGGCAACAAGTTCTTGAACTACCTGTAGAATCAGTTTGAATATTTGGGGATTTAATTTAACATTGACTTACCGTTTTATCCTGTCAACAAAAATCCAAATATTATATTATGCTGATAAACAATATCAAATCATTTTCCTGGAAGAAATATTTGAGTCCAATTTTGTTGTCCATGTTAACCAACGTAATTTAGTATCCCAGTTTTCAGAACAACTCTTTCGGCCACCGTTGGCCTCAAATGCGAACGATGTGACATTTACGTGCACGCGAGCTGAACGGTCTACATTCCATATATAACGGTTCCCTAGAACTAACAAAAGTTTTGGCGAGCAGTATACTATGTTTTTATAGCATTCGTCTTTTTTATAACGTAAAATCTTATGTAGAATTCACTTGGCTCAGATCAGAATAAATGTATATTTTGGAAAGACGCCATTGGAATGTAATTTGAGGGTTTGTTAGTGAATATCCAACAAGAATCATTGCATCCCGAAGAATGAGATTCGAGTATGAATAAACCAAAATCAGGGAGGTGGGGGGGAGTAGGCCGAATACAAGTTTATGGTTGTATAGTTACCTACTTCTCCTGATGATGGAGTATGTCCGGATAAAAGTACATGTATTTGTGTTTATAGGAAAGCTACGTACTTCGTTTTACACTACACACTTAGAAAACGATGGCTCTAATGGAACCCTTTAAGGTTCTTCAGTCACAGCTCTGGCGGAACCCTTTATGGTTGTGCATGGATCCCACACAGCAACAGTTCCATGCATTTCTCCCTTTCGTATTGAATCAAAGAACCGCTTTTGCCGTAATGGTTTCGTAAATAATCGTCCTCTTTTCTAAAGAACCATAAAAGAACCCTTATTTATAAGAATGTAGGGTATGTCCAAATCAGATTTTGTGGCTGAAAAGTTACGGAAAACTTTTGTCTGCCAACAGCGCAAATTAACGACCACAACAAACACATGCATATAATAGAGAGAACTTGAGGTATGAGGTGTGACATATACCTGTATATAATTATATAGTATATATATTTAGTATATATATATTTTTCCTTAATATATACCGGTACCATACTGTTTAATTAGCCCTCTGTCACTGTTGCTCGACAAACTGACATTATCATTCTCACAGGTTCCCCGAAACAATCACCTTACTGCTATTATGTTCTGCACCAATGTACAGATGTACTATTCAAATGGCACCAGTATGTTTATACTTGTTGTTACTTGTGGGAAGCAACATGAGCCATGCTCACTGCTCCCATAGAAAATAAAGCTTAAATAAAAAATTCAGCGTGATGCTGAGGCATGTCCGAATAAAAAAAAGTTGTGGTTGTAAACTTAGGAACTTTAGCTGATACTGGGGAATGTCCAAATAAATGTTTGTGGCTGGATTGCAATGACAGAATGCAATTGGAGAACTTTCTAGTCTTTTGTCTACAGTGGGTTGTTAAAAAACAAAATTCCTTCCTTTACTAGTTTGTGTAAGAAAAATGTTGATAGGATAGTTACATATTATCGTGAATAAGGGTGGCTTGTGATCCAGATCTATTTACCATTGTTTATTTTTTTTTGCATGGAAAGAATATATACCGTGTGACTCATAAAGCAGAAAATTTTTCCGATTTTTGTCTCATTATTTGTTGCATGTCAGCATAATTGAAACAACCCCACGTGACATCTAAGTTTATTCTATTTTCTCGGAATATTCTGTCTGAATTATCTTTATTTGTATGTTGACCATTTTGTCCTGGTGTTTAATTCACTGGCTATTCGCCACTCTCCAAAGACCAAATATGGTGTTCATTGTCAAAAGCACCCGGATGACTTTGGAATCTTGCCATTCCGGAATAGCCCTTTGGTATGCCTTGCAGCATTTCGTCAGATTTTTAGACCTGGAAATACCCATAGCTCACCTTATCCCTCCAATTTGACAGCGAAGCTTCAAGTCTGTGGAAACTTTGACCGACCTAATGTTCGACAAGCTGGCAAATCATTGATGAACGCCACAGACTGGTCATGGATCAAATGGCGGCCATTTTACTTGACCCCTGACCTCTGCTTTGGTCCTACAAAGCTCGGAGTGACTACTTCGCGGAGTTGAAGCAGTGTGATTGGTCCTAACCCATGGTGGTCATAAAATCTCGCTGGCTCGTTATCTTATTTGTTCGTTTTCTCTAAGATTATTCAAACTAAGTGCATGGTACAACGGTAGATGATTGATCTGACTATTAAAGAGCCTAACGGTTTTGATGGTGATCGCGGGCGCATTCAGCAAAAATATAGTCCATGGTCATCCGCTCAAATTTAGCTTTTGAAATCATCCTAGCAAGAAGATGAAAAAAGTTTGGACGACGAGTTATGGAGACGTTTAAACGGAGTCATCCAGATGAATCAGAATTAAACCAATTTTTTATCCTGTATTTTACTTGTTGACGCTAGATTGGATCGATTCGTTTTGTAGTTAATCGGTAGTTTGAACTGTAAAAGAGCCAAACTACATTGATAAAGGCACACGCTTGTTCCTGGATTTACAACAAGGAAAGATTTAAACACGTTTGTAAAAAAGAGAGATTGGAAGTTTTCCGATGAAATACAACATTTGATTCAATAGGTCGTCTGTATCTACAAATGTTAATAAACGAGTTTTTTTAAATTTTGGATAGCGATTATTTTATGTCCTTCAATCCGTTCTATACGATGGCTCATAGGGGACATGAATTTATTTTTTTATATTTTTCGATCTTTTACTCTCATTTTTAAAAAAATTTATAACTAACCCTGAATATTTCGCTTACATGGAGGCTTTGTCAGTTAAAATGATGGTGAAGATAGTTGTAATGTTTCTTCCTTTTAGGAATTATGGACATTTAATATGTTAGGCCTATATACAATGTGACGTGTAGACTTTCGCTCTTTCCTTTTCTGTATTTTCTGTGTAGAGGACTAGCCCAAGTTCTGGTGAGGAATTCACCATTGTGATTTTTCATTCACGCCCACCAAGCACCCCCCCACCCCATACACACACATTCACACACCCCTTTACTGAGTATAGTGGGAACAATTACTCATTTGTGGAATAACTTCGTTCGGGACTTAAATAAAATGAGGACACACTTTTAGTAGTTCATTTAATTTTGTTGAAACAATGTAGGTCAAAAGGTCGATGGTCGTTCAGCAGACCTACTTCCGGTTCCTGTATTGAAGCAAAGTAGGTCAAGATTGAATTAAAAAAATATATTTATATATATCGCTTCGTTATCCCCAGGAAATCTCCTTCACAATGAGGTTTACCGGAAACCGTTACCTCGTGACAAATGGATAGCCTTCAAGTCCAAATAGAGGCTCTTTCGTCACGTGTTAAGCTGGTAAAGCGTTTTCTGGTCCAGCTAAGGGAGCCATATTGGAACATGTATAGTAGGCCTATACCAGTACGTTTACTTTAAGGCTAAGATACCCTAAACTAGTTCTGGCGCCATCTCTACACCGGATATAAGATATCTTGAACACGGTTTTGGGTGTAGGTCGGTTAGTAGATGTACTCGCTGAATGTTTGACTCAAAGATAAACGATTGATTATTTTAACCATAGGTTGCATTTTCACTTGGTTATTGTGGCGTGTCGAAAACCAATAATAAACTGGTATTGAAATGAGGCGCGTTAGCTTATAATGATACATAAAACCTTTAATGAAACATTAACCTAATATACAGACACCTTATGTGATAGAAGAAGAGATAGCCACATAATCCGTATAGATACAGTACCGAAAGGTCAATGAAAAGCCAGAACAATTTCGATTGCAGACTGGAATAATATTCGTCACCAGAATCTAAATAGAATCGGCCCAAAGTTATAATACTGTACTGATAAAATATTCTGCCGAAACTTGATAATAATATGTTAAAGTTTACTTTGATTCAGTAACATGAGGAATATGAAATAAAATTGTTAGTTCTATAATTTTTTTCATAATGGCATAAAGAGTGTCATCTAGTGTTGCCAAGATGCGAAGGTGAAATCTATCAGATCTAATTTCTTGCTTTGTAACTAAATTTCGTATTCCCAGCAAAAGCATTGTACATATTATATACATTATAACTTCCAGAAACTATTTTCTCCTCGTAAGAGAATATCAAATTTCTTACACAAAAGTCTGAGCAAAAAACGAAAATTGATTTGAAATCTGCGTTTTCTTGTAGGATCCAATTCTTGCAGTGATATTGTCATGCTTTGGTGTTCTATCAAATATGCTTTTATTAGACACAATATATTTAATGACCGCAATCGAGAGATTCTTCGATAAAGGATTACAGACAATTGTTAATAACATGCATGATCTTCAGAGAGCAGCGCGTGATTGACTGGCAACCAAACACCCGGATGACACTGTGAAATCAAAGTATTCGCTTCTAATAGACTCGTTGAAGTCCATAACAAAAAAGTTTACAGCATCAAGAATATATGATAAAGTTCAAAAGAGAGACAAAATATATATTTTATATAATCTAAACCTATAGTGGCATCCGTAAGTTCCTCAAAATACGAGCATATAACGCATTAACATTTATATGATCAGAGTCTGGCAAAAACAAATATATACATTGAAATGTCTGCAATATAGTGTGCTCTTTCTATTAAGTTATAACACTTATAGATTTCTTGGACTTTCCGATCAGAGAACTTCTGACATTTGTCAATAACATAACCTTCTAATAAATCAGATACGACATTACACAGCCAATTAGATGTCATGACCAGCGCGTGATTGACTGGCAACCAAACACCCGGATGATACTGTGAAATAAATTATTCGATTTTAGCAGATTTATTGGAGAATGAGACAGTTTTTTAAAACGGAAGTTATGAAAAATTCTCCTTAGCTGATCGGGATCATGTCAACAAATATATGATTCTCCGAAAAAGTATGAAACGGCTTTTTCTAATCTATTGATCAGGAAGATTGTTTTGTTTTGTATAAATGTAATATAAAAAAACAACAATATGCCATCTTGATTCAAAAGGAAATATAAAATAAGATTTAAATTGAGCACATTTATTTGCGATGTTGTAAAGTGATGATGTAACAAAGACAGTTTTAGTGAAAGGCTCATTCTTCCTTTCAAACATATTGCTATTATCTTCATGTGCAGGGCCGGTCGCTCAAACCTCTTTTACGTTAATGGACTGTTAGTGGACGTTTTGCAACAAAGAGTTTTTAATATGACGTGACGTCCATTTCTTTGTTACGGAACGTCGTGTAATAGGCCGTTAGGCTAACGGAGCTTTGAACAATCGGCCCCTGGCAGGACTATATTTCTTAAAAATTCATTAAAGTTGACTAATTTTACCAAGCGTTCAGGGTATTGTCCCACAAAGCGATCTTAGCTTAGTTGATCTTACTTACCATGATGACCTTCAGTATACTGGTCGCTATGACAGCGACATGATCGCTTTGTGGAACAGGCCGCTGAGCGTACTGCATGAAGTTTCGGGTATTGTCGCTTTGAAATTATTCCAAGTGTGATTTTACTAATGGTACGGCAATGACTCACTTCTGGCCATCCTCGGCACAAACCGCACCTTTTATCAGCGGGTTAAAACAAAAGGATTTGTATCCGCTTATTAGTGAACGTAGAAATGCCAGCCAGGGCAATATATCAGCTGTTATGGCCTTTGTTGAATTATTTATCAAAATACTAATGATAAACATTCCAAAACAAAATCCAAGACCCCCCCCCATTCAGAATTGCCCAAGGAAAAATTACTTTACTGTATCTAAAAGGAATAGTATTCAAATAAACTTTTGGTCAGAGTTATTACAGCATCCATGTAACATTTATACATGTGCAAGACTCAAGAAAATTTTGGGGTTAAACCCATAACAACAAAATACATCTTGACGTCACATTTATAACTTCATTACTCTCATAATTTGTGGGAAGTTATTTTGTTGTTATTTGATCAAGGTTGAATTCCGCTCAGTGATTTGATTATTTTTCCATCTCAGTTTTGGCGAATCGCGCTTGGTTGACTCAGGGCTGGCGTTTTTTCTATTCACGGAGGCCTGTAGCTTTAATTCCGGGTGTTTTTCTGCGGATCTGGGACGTCACGTCCCGGGCCAGAGATACACTGAGGAACTGTGTCTTCTCAATCAGATCTCCACAGTTCGCTCAAAGAACTCTTAAGCATGGGTTGAACAGAGCTCATTATTAACGTGAGATGGTCCTGTTAAAACAACAACCAACAAAACGCCAGCGAGACGACTAACAAGCACGTTTACCACGGCCAAGATCAGAGTAACTTGGCAGAATTCCTGCCGCAAAAATTTCACGCATAACAAGTTCGAAATATTAATTTTGTTTACATCCATTTTGTCACGCTATACATTCTATTCCTATGAGAGTTGTCGTCTCCGAGAACTCAAAGAAATATATACGCCATTGGCCTGGTTGATCTTCTTCAAACATTATATAAGACGTTGACTTGGATGAGATATATGCGCAATTGTGTAGCATGCTATCTTTAATGATAAAGATAGCTACATGAATGAGGCTACACGTCTGTTTACTAATCCAATTTCGATGCACCGTCCACGGGTTCGAGTCCGTCAATCGGCCATTAGGTACATGTATATGAGTGAGTCACTCAATGCGGCTCCACCAATCGCGGGGGTGGTTTTTACGAGGCTTCCTTCCGGTTTTCTGCCGTATGTAGGCCTCAGCAAGGAACAGTGTTAAATGGACAGTCCGTCTTCATATAAGTAAAAAAAAATCTTGAGTACGACGTTAAACCTCAATCAAATAAACAAAAAATATAAGAACGATTGTCAGATAAAATAAGCTGATCTAACACTTCACCTGTAATATAATTGTGCTGTGTTGCTGCTATTGGGAAGAGTATCTTGTCTCGGAGATTCCGCGACACTGACAGAGAAACTTCGTCCCAATTAAAACCGGAGACGCTCACAAATCATCCGGATCCATCACTGTCTGGGGCTGACCGTAGATCGATTGACCAATGCAATTAAAGGAAACTGTTTGACCTATGACCTCTGTATCGATCCGCCATCAAGAGTAACAAACGTTTGGCGAAGTTTTAGAACAGCAATCAGCCCTGAATAGGCCGGCTACATATAGGGGTTACGAACCAAGGTTAATATATTGTCTGATTTGTTTTCTCAGGCGATTTAAACTAATCACATGTTACAAAGGTTTCAGGTTTGAGACAATTGTACCCAAACGATTGGTATCCGGTGGCCGTGCGTCAATGGCTAGCGTGTTGGACATGCTGACCCTCCTTTGCTGTCTGATTTCTGGGTTTTCCATCGTTTAAATAAGTCGGATCGGTAAGCGGAAAACCGGTCGAAATTTATTCTCTTAGAAATAATGTTTTTTTGAGGGGTTTTTTTTTTCATAAAAGAGGTTTGTTCTAAATGGAACCAGGATTATTCTAAATGGAACCATAAAGACAAAAACGTTGGGGTTTTTTTTCATAGTAAGATAGGGTAAAATACATGGGACAGTTGCTGCGAGGGTTCCATTCAGAACCATAAAGGGTTCCACCAGATCCATAACTGAAGAACCTTAAAGGGTTCCATTAGAGCCATACTTCTCTAAAAGTCACAGCCAATTGAGGAAATCTCCTTTATGTGTGTAACGTCAGAGGGCCAATCAACTTTTATCATTATTCCTGAAAAGTCGATAAATTTAAACCATTTAATTTGAATTATCTCATGTTCTATATCAACTCTCAGAGTCAAGATTCTAAATAAATGTTAATCTCGAGTTGTGATATAAATAGAAGTGGA
The DNA here is from genome assembly GCA_030265115.1 of Mopalia vespertina. Lineage (NCBI taxonomy): Eukaryota > Metazoa > Mollusca > Polyplacophora > Chitonida > Mopaliidae > Mopalia > Mopalia vespertina. The sequence continues at coordinate 8,288 of JAQQZZ010080217.1, forward strand.
TTCAAATTAAAACGTGGAAAAAGTATTAATATTTTATGCAATGGTTTAGCTCAATTAGTAATGCCCACTAATCATGTTTAATGTTATTTAAAATAAAGAGGAAGCAAACCATATTTCTAGAATTTACTGTATACAAATTTCTCATCATAGGAAATGCAACCGTTCTTGTTCAAGTCACGCAAATAATAATAAATAAAATGGTCACTTTTGCCGAGGAAAATCTGACAGAAAATGGAGAAGAAAAAAATGTGAGAAATATGAAGCCAGCAATAGTTCATGTCCAATTCTAGGCATGTTGTGATTTTTGTTGGTTTCCTGTCAAATATTCCGCCTGAAGACTCTCCGTGCAGAGGAATGATCTCCATCAGGAGATTCTCCGCTCAGAGGAACTCTGACATTTGTCAATAACATAACCTTCTAATCAATCAGACACGATATTACACAGCCAATTAGATGTCAGGACCAGCGCGTGATTGACTGGCAACCAAACACCCGGATGACACAGCGAAATAAATTTATTCGATTTTAGCAGATTTATTGGAGACCGAGACCGTTTTTCCAGCGGAAGAAGTTTACAGAATCAAATTGCTGGCGCTGTTCTTTTCAGCGGACCGACATAATGTCAACAGACATTAAAAATGACGGTCCTTTTTATGGAATATCTACCAAGCCGAGATTTTCTGTTTCCTTCTCAAGATAAAAAGATATATTGCGCCTGTCTGTAACTCATAAATCGCGCAAATTGCATATTTTTATATAAAGTATTTATTAACATGCAGATTGGCCTGCCTTAGATACGAAAAATCAAGAACATCAGATTAAATATGAGGGCATTTTACATCAGCTCGTTAAACAGTATTGGAGGATAGTTTTGATGACTACTTTATTTAATTTTTGTTCGTAATTAATCAACAGGCTTGTGGTGAACAGTTTACAGATCTGCCTATTTGTACCGTTTGCGGTAGTTTGTTGGTCCAAGCTTCAGTTGTAGTTTTGTACACAGAAGTTTTATAGTGGGTAGGAACGTCCAAGTACAAGACATATCTCAACATTCGGTGAAAGAAATTAGGGTATTCGAAAATGCGAACCCCAACTTTATTTATACAAGTGCGAAAGACCGAACTACTATAAAAACCTCTTCTCAAGAAACGTTTTTGAGCACTTCGGACTTTCGCATTTGTAACGAATTCACTCTAGCCTACTACCTTAAGAAGTTCGGTCTTTAACAAATGTACTTTCGTTTAACTAGATCTAAATGAAACATGAAATTAATAACAACAAGTATAAGACATTTATAAGGCCAGTTGCTCGAAAGGCGATTAGCCGCTAACATCAGATTAAATTACTAACACAGGGTTAGAGATAGACCTTCAACATGGTGTGACGTCATCTAAAAGTGGTTCAAATTTAATAGCGCTTCAAGCAACCGGGCCAAGACGATTGTGGCGTTATACCCATCAAATGAAAAATACATATAAAATAGTTATAAGATCATCGAACTAATAATTCCATTAATCACCAATTATTTAAAAATCGTTTTGTTGTTTTTTGATCTAGAAGGAATTCCTCTTAGTTATATCTCCATCTTAGTTATGGCGAATTTCGCTCGGCTTACTCAGGAATGGTATTTTTCGATTCACGGAGGCTTGTAGCTTTAATTACGAGGGTCCTTCAGCGGTGTTAGACCGTCACGTCCCGAGCCAGAGTTACACTGAAGAACTGTGCCCTTCCCAAAGAGATATCCGCAGTTCGACCACAGTCAGCTAATGGTTATAACGACAGGGTTCATTATTAAGTGAGATGATTCTGTTAAAATAACAACCAGTAAAACGCCACCTCGACGATTGGCAAGCACGTTCACTATGAAGCAATGCATTTCTAGAGAAGAAATGCGTCAGCGAAGCATGCCGGAATTTATGGTGAAGAAAAAATGTCGAGAACTACCATTGATTTCCAACCGAAGCTAGTCTTAAATGAAGACAATCAATCAATCAATCAATAAATCAGCCAATCAAATCAAATCAATCAACCAACCAATCAATCAATCAATCAATCAATCACTAAATCAATCATTAAATCAATCATTTAAATCAATCATGTCAGTCATTCAGTCAGTCAGTCAGTCAAGACGACCAACCAGAAGTGGGAAATTTGATAATGTATGTCGCCTAATCTCTTCACATCTATATGCAGTTTCTGGGATTCATTTTCGTTCAGTATGTCAAAGACAAGAATAACACTTATACAACGACCTACATTGTCAAGAATTGCAGAGTCGTTAGAACTGCGTGTGTTTTCCACGTCTGCTATAGAGTCAAGAGATACTTCCATACAGAAGTCACGAACAATGAAGCCGGGAAACACTCAAGACTGCCCTTCCGGTTTGTCTGATAGAAGTTCAACCAGTAAAATTATTCTAGAGTTAGACTGAATTTTTGCAATATACCAATTTTTTTGTATATAAATGAGAAATCTGTTCAGTTGGAGCCGATTTAAACACATGGCCTCTATGCGCGTCACAAACCGTACATAATTGGGCCCGCGGCCGTGGCTTCGTGGTTAGCGCTTCAGCTTACTAATCCTACTTCGATATACGGTACAATGGTTCGAGTCCGTCTGTCTACCAGCATGTATATAAGTGAGTCACACGATGTGGCTCTGGCAATTTTCCGTCGCATTTAAGCAAGAAACAGTGTGAAGTGGACAATCCGTCGTCATATAAGTGAAATACCCTTGAGTACGACGCTAAACCCCAAACAAGCAAACATATCTATTTTTGGCAAAATGTTTTAATATATATCATGGTGAAATGTCCATTGGAATGCATGGTTTCCATAATCAACTTCAGATAAACAAATTTCTCCGATTTTCTCTGATATCTTTGTGGAAGGTGAGCTGTTCTACATTTGGTACTCTCTCAAAGGCACGATTTATGTCTCTTTTTTTATCGTCGAAGGAATTGCAATTCCACAAACCATTATGAAGACAAACTTTTGAAATTCGCATTTATAGATGTTTAAAGTTTAAATGTTTGAGACATTCACTTACCGGTAATTGCCTCAGGAAATGTTTAAATGAACTTTAACAAATGTTAATTCCTAAGACTATAGATTGTCCCATCTTAGTGTTTTAATTGTGGAGTCCTGTTCTTTTTTTTTCATACGACGAATACCGCATAAAGCCCGAGATATAGAGTAGATAGACTTTACATACAGCAATGTGGACAACCGGTGTAATAGTTTTCTTATAGTCCAATTATACGTTATTGATTTTATTTTAACATAACTATATTTCATACTGGTTTCAAAACTTTTGACTAAATTAAGGAAATGTGTAAAAATATAAAACTCGTTGCGATAATGGAAACACAAGTTTAGTTATTGGTACCAATGTATTCCCAACCATGAATTAATCAACATTAAACTTATTTACTAGTGTAGAAACATTTGTGTGTTTGATTGATTGAGGTTTAATGTCGTACTCAAGGTTATTTCACTTATATGACGACGGATTGGCCATTTCGCGCTGTTTGTTGGTTAAATACGGCGAAAAACCGGAAGGAACCTCGGAAAACCACACCGGCGATTGCCGTGTGACTGATACCTGGTTGTCAACAGACGGACTCGAACTCGTGAACGGTTACAAAACTGGGAACTGCAAGGTGTCGTCAAAAGGTAAAATAAATCGAATGTTTAAAATTTGAATTTGGTGTTGAAGATTATTGTACCATTTTAGACGAAGAAAGCAGAACAAATTAATTGTAGAAATGGGCAGGTGGTATAACATTTCAAATATTCAACGATATTGCAAATGATTCAATTCCAACAGCAATGAAGACAAATTCCATTATTTATTTTCATGTTCCAAGTTAACGAACTATAGACTTAAGTATTTACCTAGGTTCTGTTATATCAGACCTGCTGTTAACAAAACAAGAGAACTCTTCTCAACAAACCACAAACTATGTTTTACAAAACCTAACAAAGTATATTGTTAAAGTACTCAATTTGGGTGCCTCAGATTAGACATAATGTATACTGTATATGTATTATGTTAACTTTTTGTGTTACCTTATTTATTTCTTGTATTGTAAAAAATAATTACATTTGTATGTATCATGTATTCCTCTCGTGCCACCCCGAGTGGTTTTTAAGTGAAATAAGTGAAATGAAACGGAGTCTATCTGAACGGTACATCGAAGAAGGATTAGTAGACGGGCACGCTAACCACTAAGGCAAGGCCGCGGACTATTGTCACGAGAGTTTCAAAGCATAAGATTTTTGATAATAATACAAAAATTTGACTTTCAGTTGTAAATGTGTATTCGTGTAAAAAACAAAAGAGTAGTTTAATGTACAGGCTAAAACGACATTGCTTTTATCTGAAGTTTTCTTCAAGACAAGCTTTTGTTGATTCAGAGCACGGCGTTTAACGTTAATTCACAAAGCAGTCTTTGTTGCAGAGATAGAGATAAAGACTTCAAAGATAAACGAATTGCAGTCTTCGCGATAAATTATATATCGATTCTAGTCTTTAATAGATGCTCCAAGATAAATGTAGAGCATTTAATTCCAGTGAATCTAATAGCTTGACTTAAGGGGCAATTCCGTTTAGATTTGGTTCGGATTTCTGGTGCCCTAAGATCCTCGCAACATTTTTACAGAGGAAACAGAGTGTAAAAGCAAACAAAGATAAACTGTTTGTACACTCTTAGAAAAGCATGGCCCTAATGAAACCCTTTAAGGTTCTTCAGTCATGGCTCTGGTGGAACCCTTTTTAGTTCTGTGTGGAACCCTCACAGCAACTGTTCAGAACCATATAGAACCCTCAAAGAAGCATTATTTCTAAGAGTTTACTTAAAATAAATAACATCGCTAAAAGTTGACAAGAATTTGCGCGGACAAATAAAATGCCTTGAAGATACAAACGTAAGACCATCGTGGCCACCCTAGTGTTTGTAAAGCATCAAACCGTTCCCAATTTTTTTTTTTGTCATATTGCCAACATTTGCGTCCCCTCTTGATAGTATTTTACCAACTTCACTTTTAACAGACAAAACGGAAGTACAAAGTTGATAGCTTCCTGGGATGATTATACTATATTGTTCGTGACTGCTGTTCATTAGAATCGCTCTCACCACAACTTAGAAAGAAAAATATCTTATAACAACTGATAGGCATGCTATATGCTCAGTAAGTTAATTAAAATTGATTTTGACGGTGACTATTTATTATTTCATAGTAGAAGTGAATCTGAATTCACTTAAAAGAACTGTAACAGATACATCGCGAGATTATGGTGATAGGTGTATGAATATGCAGCACAAATCGTGTATTTTGTTCGCCGGAAGCCTAGTTACCGCATTCACATGAAATATGAAAGTTCCTTATAGATATATATCGAGCAGGGTACCATGGATTAAACATTGAGAAAGGTAGATATTAAAATATACCCAAACAGAATCGAATTTGTACAAAATGTTCGGTTCAATCTGTTGAAAATGAATACCATGTTCTATTAAGTTGTACAGCATACAGACCTGTGCGTATACAATTTCTTGCAAAACACTATTGGTCCTGGTCAAACATATTTAAATTTAAAAAGTTGATAATTCCTTCGACCATTCAATCTATACTATGAACCTTTGTATGAATATCAAGACAGTAATATGTATGAGAAACACCCTACACAATGTATAACAACGGCATAACAAACAATAACCTATGTAATTGTTCTGTAAATGCTGTTCCAAGGGAGTGAAGCCGTGTGGCTTACTCTTAAATAAAATAAAATTGAAATTGAAACTGATATATACGGGAGATTTAAAACTTGACGCTTATCAGTCATTGAAATGAATATGAAGCAAGTGTGTGAGTATGTATTCAATCGACCATTCCTCCTTAAAGGTCTAACCTGCAGAACCCCCATTTGTCACTCATGAATTTCAGCCAGTTGTTTGCATGCCAGAAAAAACGAAACAAAGGGAACTTGAAGCAGACGTGTTTTATTTAACAGTATCTAGGGTCGTAGGTTCGAATCTCACCAGTATGTGGATTGGCATGCTAGCAGGTCGTGTGCTTTCTGGGTTGAACCCGATTTTCATCCCATACTAATGCTAGCCAAGGATATGGTATTGGGGTTAAATCCTGTTAATTTAACATCGAATAAATAAATAAATAAATAAATAAATAAATAAATAAATAAATAAATAAATAAACAAACAAATAAAAGGAAGAATACTATTTAAAATGTTTTACACGTTGGATACGTATACGCCACTGGCAAGTAGTTTAGAGGGAAATAAATTAATTAATTAATTAATTACCAAACACAAAATATAAGCGTTCCATTTTTTTAAAATTTGAAATTGTTCGTATTCACTAAATACCATTATTGTATACAGTGCATTCATAGTAATAATTGAACATATTGTTTGGCAGGAATAAAGTCTATAGGACTTGCTCTATTCTGATAATATTATTAACATTATAATAGATCTTATTATTCCACATTTATCATACATTCACCATTATATACAGTACCATCTTGGTTGATTAAGATATTTTTCCTGTTGAGATAAATTCCCTTGTCTTATAAATCGAATAACATTCCTTTATATTCAAACCATCGTCTTTCCGACGCTTTTTAACAGTGCGGTCTTCGTTGCGATTTTTCAGCGGTCCCGGTGGTCTCATTGATTGTTGCCAGTAAAATCTAGAGTTGTTTTCTTCACCCATTGGGCTGAATTAAAAAGGAATGATATAATCCTTATTTCTGCGTAAAACACCAATGAAACAAACAAACCCAACGTGCAAGAATGCATCAAATTATCTTATTTAATCATCAAATTATAACATATTCTCAAAGAACGAAGATAAATAGAAATTGATACAGTATTTTTTGTATACCTTAATATATTTTTAGAAGAAAAAAACATAATCTTTTTTTTACATTTATTTGTAAAATATCTATATATTTTAAGAATAAGAAAATTAAAATAGCTTCATTAGAAATTTGACGTTGTTTAATTTTCAAGAACAACTCAAATAGGAGTTATAGAAATGTATAAATGATCGTATATGTGATGGTCATGTAGATACAAAAGGATGTGTAAAATTCAATTCTATAGATGTTTATTATTGTTTTAATTTTATTATTTTACTGTTTATGACACGTACACTTTAGAAGTTGATATTTCCTTAAAGTCGATCTTTAAGAATAAATTTAATTATCTTGAATTTCATTTAGACGAAGTTCGATGGAAATCGTCTTTTAATTCTTGTTTTTAAATCGCCCTTCAGCCGATAAAAAAATCGAAATTTTTCGAAATTGTTTTGGATGGAAATAATTGGGACACTGGTTAATTGCTCTTTTTTGAATCGAGGAAATTCTGCTCAGGCTTCAATGTTTCTATCGGACTACATCAAGAGGACCAGCTCTTAATCTGAAAACTCGCTGACTTTTGAATCTCTGCGCAAGAACTAATTCCGAGAGTAGTCTCTCTGTCCAACAAATCTAATTTTCTGTACTCTTGATAAATGGTTCGATAAATTCTGGCGGACGAGATCTGTGTTTTGATAGCGGATCAAGCGCCCTCTAGCACGCCCTCTGTGGAATTGAAACTCGGGCCGATACAGCCTTTTATTGCCCGCAAACCGCCCTATCAAATATTGCAACAGGAATGTGCGTATAGATTTAAGAACTTGTATGAGCCTTGCCTAAAATCCTGAATATTTGAGCCTATAGGCTTGGTTAATTCCGTTTATGACTTGTTGGGTTTTATTTGCGTGCAGTTTCTCAAGTGTAGAATACTGTGTTGAATAGACATGGCGAAATTAACAAGCGTTATGTCAAACATAAATCCAAAAATGAAAGCAATATTTGAAAATGCCCAAGATAGCTCTTAAAACCCTGGTTTTACATAATTTAGAATGCCTTACAGGAATTGATATGTTGTGTCATCTTATTTCTTGTAAACGTTTTGTTTTTACTATTCAGACAAGTATGGTGTCATTCAACTGTTTTCTTCTGGAATATTGTAAACGTTAACAAATATAAAACGAAATAACCACAGAAGACATTTCAAAGAAAACTGTTGTTTCAAAGCTACGGAAACTAAATGTAACAAATAAAACGCAGTTATATGAACTTTAAACATAATCGAAGAAAACATATAGTAAAGAATCCTATCAAACGATGACTTAAAAATCGACGAAAATAAAACTTCCTTATTTTTTGTATTGTGGAGAAATTTAGCTGTATATACACGGACAGAAGAGACCAGTTGAACAGGTATCAAAGGAAAACATAAAAGCGAAATAAAGCTTTTTTTTTCATTCTGGAAATAACGCATGTGGCAATATTAATACGGGTTGAACAGTTGCACAGTTCAACTGTAGGAGATACATTATTTATATACAGGCCTACACTGATCCCGCATGCAATACTCATAGCTTTATGAGAACTTCATCAGCTTATAATCCCGAATCCAAATGATTCACATCCTTCCTTCTTGTAAATGTTATATGTTTGTAGTTTGTAGTGATATTTTCTGAATATAAATTAAGTCACCGATGCTTCATCCCTTCGAGGAAAAACACACACACAAAAAAGCATTTTATCATCTTGATGTCACAGGTTTTTAGAAAAAGTGAAAACAAAACAAACATTGTGTTGACAAACATTTTTGTAAAGTGGTATTTTTGAATTCAAAATACTTAAATATTGATAGTTTTTGTGTCTTTTAGAAAGTGAAGATTAACAGTATTTTCGTTATTTTTAAATCTGCAAAATTTTCTACACTAGAATCTATTCAAACTAAGTAAGTGTTATCCCAAAATAATGAAAATACTATAATATTGTCAACAGTACATGTTTATGTCCGTAATAAAACGTAATTTAATTAATGCCAAAACTGTCTATGTTGGCAAGCTGTGACCAGAAACAATGTACATGATGAACCGTCCAAATGTACCGACACCTGGCTGGCTGGTGCGATAGATAGAAAGAAAGCAAATAAGCAAGTGAGAAAGTAAGCAAGAAAGAAAGATAGCAAAAAAACAAACAAGAAAGCAAACAAACCAGCAAGAAAGAAAGCAAGTAAGGAAGAAAGTGAACAAGAAAGTGGACGGAAAGATCGTATGATTGGCTAAGACAGAAAAGGGAAGCTTAACGCACGGATGATAACGGTTCCATAATCCTTCTATTGCAGCAATACTATATTAAGACGACATAAAATAAACTTCACATAAACTGTAGCTGAACAGTTTAAATACGGAAATGAATATATTTTATAAGCCGGAATTAATAACATGTTCTGATCCACAAAGTATGGAAGCTCATGCGACCATCATCTAACCGACCAGAATTGAACTCACATAACCTTTAGTGATCGGTAACTAAATGCTATGTTTTTTTGTAATATAATGTAATCCGAAAGGTACAGAAGCTCATTGGGGCCACCGTGTCGTCATCCGTAATGAACCTCACACAACATATTCGATTTGGGACTATGTAAGGAATTTCTAACAATTTGACAACAATGAGCTTCCATACTTTTCGAAAAATGACGCAGTTCATCTCTAGAACTGTTCATAGAAAACGTGCTTGTTGGTCGTCTAGTTTGTGTTGTTGCTCTCACGTTAATAATGAACTCGGTAACACCAATGACTAGACTACGGTGATTGAACTGCGGAGATCTCTTTGAGGAGGACACAGTTCCTCCGTGTAACTCTGGCCCGGGACGTGATGCTTCACATCCCCTGGAAGATGCTCGCAATTATAGCTACAGGCCTCCGTGAATCGCAAAAACACCATTTCTGACTCAGCCTAGCGAGATTGACCAAAACTGTGATGGAAAAATAATCCAATCACTGCAACGATTTCAGCCTTGATCGAATAACAACAAAATAACTTTCTTCAGATTTTATGATTAATGAAATTATAAATGCGATGATCTAATAACACGTTAATATTTGTATTTTTCCAATAATGGCTTTAACCCCGCAATGTTCATGAGTCTAACAGTGTATAAAGGTCATGTGTCCGTTATAATTACTCCGACTGCTTGTTTCGTTTAATTCGATTTTTTAAACATACCGCAGTTGTCTTTCTTCCAGCTAGCTTTATTCATGTTGCTTTCTCATTCGTATTTTTTCCATAATAATTCAATACTACCGATATTGTTGATGTTGCATTAGGTTGTCTTCAAATTTGATTTTCCTTATCAGCTGCATTTCTGATAAGAAAAACTCCAAACATAAAGGCATTCCAACCTTTTTTGATTTAACCAATATTAGAACATCTTATTGTTCAAAGATAAAAGTCAATAAAATTTAAATGTCGCAATATAACATATTATTGCAGAGATTGTATTTTCGCAGAGGTACATACCCACGGGGCCATTTGTAACAACGACATAATGTAATTTCCTTATGATAAATTTGCGGATTTTTTTCTCCCATTTTCTCAACCAATCAAAACGCCCCAAATTTGTGCATCACCGATCGCGAGTATGCGCCGTATATAGGCATATACCTATTTCAAGGCCAGTTCTTATTCTCAGTGTCACTGTGCGATTTGTTGTAACGACTTTCTAGGGGATTCCCCAATTTGTGACGTTTTTAACAACTTTGTACAATCACAACGTCGCACATCCTCTGAAATCCGCCGAAATCGTTCCTATAAATTGCATCGTGACGATGCCCATTTATTGGGTCAGATGTTCGTTTTGTTTAGTGTTTAACGCCGTGCTGTACATTTATCAGATTATGGAAGCGCTGACTGTATAGCGGTGGGTTAAACCACCCCAGTCACCGTCAATCAAATTCAATTTAATTTCATTTCATTTATTCACCAAAATAAATCCGTATAAAATTTGTTACATAATATACTGAGTTCTGCTGGAATGAAGTCCTTCTGAGCTTCCTCTATCCCAATTGTTTGAACTATTATCAACATAATGGGATTTTGCTAAGAGGTTTTGTTACAAAAAAAAAAGTACCGTCAACAAAATATCGCCATGAAATAGCTCCCTAAAAGTCAGGTCGCATATTTCTCCATAGCTTTAATCCCAGTTTGTGTTTGTCTTTTCTTCCGAACGAATGGCCCGCGGCCGTGGCTTAGTGGTTAGCGAGTGTGCTTTCGGAGCCTACTTCGATGTACCGTTCACGGGATCGAGTCCGCCTGTCGACCCTCAGGTATATGAGTGAGTCAC
>JAQQZZ010080228.1:0-16633 GCA_030265115.1 Mopalia vespertina
TGACCTTTATTGTATAACTGGCAAACTTATTATATGTATTACGTGTAAGACTAATGACCTTTATTGTATAACTGGCAGACTTATTATGTGTATTACGTGTAAGACTAATGACCTTTATTGTATAACTGGCAAACTTATTACATCTGTTACACTAACAACCATGACATTTTGTGGGTAAAAAAAAAACAGTTATGCAAGGGAAAAAATTTCTATCTTTATCCTTATGTTGGATTACATACAGAATTTACTTGTCTCTGTCTTTGGTTTTACAACTCTTGCTGTTTCTGAACTCCGTGACATCCACTCTGACACAACATCTGCTGCCCAGCCTCGGTTCTGGGTTAAACACTGGTCTCTAAGACATGTCCCTGGGTTACACTTCATACACAGCTTCTCCTCTATGTATTTAATGTGACTAGCCTGTAATGTAAATAGCATTATCAGAATTACAAAGTCCCTGGCGCTAACATCTCCATTAAAATTAATTTTTTTTATTTCAAATTGTATCAGTGGTCTGTTTGTTCATTTGTTCATTTAATTAAGGTTTTAAGTAGTAATCAGGGGTATTTTGATTATAGGCAGGGGTTCATAGAAGTCCAGTTTAACCACCCTTAATGTGTAGATAATCTGGAGAATTAACTCAAGTTGAGACATCATATCTAATGTTTAAGTATGATAAAAATAAGTAGTTGCACATTGAAAGAAAAAGAAAATGCAATTTTTTCAGTTAAAAACTTGGACGTTTATGAACCCCTGATAGGATGATGGAATGTCAAATGTTCACCCTACCTTGGATTAATACAATGGAAAACCAGGAGGAAACCTTGTTTAAAAGACCTTCTGCGACTGCTGGAGTGACATCCTCATAGACCCCTGAGGGTATTCAAAACATGCTAACATGCTAAACTCTGTAGTCTGACATGCCAACCTCTGTAGTCTAACATGGTAACATCTGTAGTCTGATATGCTAACATCTGTAGTCTGGCATGCTAACATATGTAGTCTGGCATGCTAACCTCTGTAGTCTGATATGCTAACATCTGTAGTCTGGTATACTAACATCTGTAGTCTGGCATGCTAACCTCTGTAGTCTGATATGCTAACATCTGTAGTCTGGCATGCTAACATATGTAGTCTGACATGCTAACCTCTGTAGTCTGGCATGCTAACATCTGTAGTCTGATATGCTAACATCTGTAGTCTGGCATGCTAACATCTGTAGTCTGACATGCTAACCTCTGTAGTCTGGCATGCTAACAACTGTATTCTGATATGCTAACATCTGTAGTCTGGCATGCTAACATCTGTAGTCTGATATGCTAACATCTATAGTCTGGCATGCTAAACTCTGTAGTCTGGCATGTTAACCTCTGTAGTCTGACATGCTCACCTAAAAGTCTGACATGCTCACCTAAAAGTCTGACATGCTAACCTCTATAGTCTGACATGCTCATCTCTGTAGTCTGGCATGCTAACACTTTAGTCTGGCATGTTAACCTCTGTAGTCTGACATGCTCACCTTAAAGTCTGACATGTTAACCACTGTAGTCTGACATGCTCCCCTAAAAGTCTGACATGCTCCCCTAATAGTCTGACATGCTAGCCATTGAACCAAGGCTGCTAACCCTCCCTACTGTTTAAGTGCTCTGAATGACATAGCTATCTTAGCAATGTGATCCCTCTGCAAACCAATTTACTAATGGGCCTAAAACATCCCAACATGTTAAAATCACTTTTTTTTATTTCCAAAGTAAATCAGTGATAATCAATTCTGACTTGGAGATAGATTTGAAATATTGTCTTTATAAAGTCGGCATTATAGGTTAATAATGTAACACCAATATTAAATAATATGAGTATAGCTTTACAGTTCCACATTATTCTGAACAAACTTACTGTTAGAAACGTGCTTACTTTAATAGATGTACCTGTTAAATTGAGCTGGGTTAACAGGTTAAAGATCTTTAAAAACCTGGCTACAGAACAAGTGATATCAGGATTGTCTGGAATGCAAAATAACAAAAACATGTAATTAGTACAAATGAAATACATGTAGTTTATGTGGTCTTACCATCATATATTTCAAACTTTCACATTATACCTAACAACTCATATTAATTTGATTTGTTTGATTGGGGTTTAACGTTGCACTTAAGGTTATTTCGCTCACAAGACGGTGCGCCAGCCCAATGCGTGAAGGAAACCACCCTCTGTGCCATGGGCAACAAATGAAGAAAATACAGGACAATGACATGACATTTAACACAAACAGATCGGTTCATGTTGCCCCTTAGCTCTGAGAACACCTGGGCCTCAGGAAGCTCCCCCTCAACCCTCTGCTGTAGCATAACTAAGAAATTACATTACCTGACAAATCTAAAAGAGTTAAGTTTCTTGGTCCCCTGTGAAACATACGTAGTGGTGTGGTGAGCTTCTGTATGCCTGTATCACTTAGGGCATTGTCACTTAGCCCTAGTTTTGTTAATCTGAAATAAACAGAACAATGAAAGCAATAACTTATAACTAATAATAACTTAATAAGCTATTAAGGTGAATGAAAAATATAATATGTGAACTTAATATTTACTTGTAGCATTCTTGCTTGATATTGAGTATATTCTCGCTTAAATTATGGTGATGTAAGCCTACTCCAACAGTTAAAAGAAATGTCAACTGTTTACTATGGGGGGAAATTAATGTTCCTCCAGTGATAAGTAAAGTAAGTATGAACACCCTTGAAGCACCGGCAAACTGTCCCCAACCAGATACGATGGACAATTTTGAAAAGCAAAATTCCTCAAAATCGGGATGTATGAGAGGCCAGCTTTCAATCCCAATACCAATAGAGTACAGAGACATCAGGCACAATAGTACAGCAATTGATCCTTTTCACATATCACAACATAACATGTACAATAAATAAAAAGAAAGTCCTTTGATGGTATAGATAGATTCACCAGATCAAAACAACAAAACTGTTTAAACACTTGTGTTCAATTATTAGTTACCCCTGTGAATATTACCCCTACTGAAGGGTATTTCACTTATATGACGAGGGATATTCCATTTCACAATGTGCCTTCACAAATATGGTGGAAAACCAAGAAAAAATTTCTTAAGAACCACCGCCGAGATTGCCAGAGCCACATCATGTGACTCAAAGATAGTATTCACTGGTGTTCAATTGTGATGCCTAAAGGTATATTCTTGTAGTAACGATTACAGGGGATTCCTCTTTTTGCAGTGTTTTGATTGGTCAAAAGATAGGTTATTTTCCCTCGACCAATCAAAATGCTGTAAATAAGGGGAATCCCCCAGTCATAACTACAAATCGTACTGTGAGAATGCAACGTTAATTGAATCAAGACTGAGTTCATATGTGTTCAAATTGTAACCCAGGCCTGTGCTGTTGGGGAGAAACGGACAGAACAGGGTCTCCCCATGGTTATGCAAACTTAATTTAGGAGGACCGATTTATAGTTTTCCCAAATCGTTTGCAGCCTTTGTCTAAATTTGCATTTTGCCACTGATTTTGACAAATTTTTTTCATCCGATTATCAATGAAGATTGTATTTTAAAGCAAATTTGCTTTATTTTACACAAAGGCACATTTATGTATTTTAAAAAACAGCAAACCAGGGGAAAATGCAATGTTAGGTTATCTCACAAAATTTTAGAAGACCGATTTTAAGGTTATGCCAGAAAAGATTACAGCACATGCCTGGTAACCCCGTATGAGTGATGTCTATTTTTACCTATGACAGTCGCTGATGTGCTGGAGAAGTTCATGGTCATCTCCTAAACTGCAGTGACCAATGTCCAGTTCAGAGAGGTCACTGAATAAACACATATGGTCAAGATAGTCAGCAATCCCTAGATGACACGAGAACAAAGACATTGAACTCATCACAGAATCTCCATACGCATTACAAAATAGTTCCAAGGCAAGCAGTGAGTCTTTTGATGCATTTGAAAACTTTTTTAAAGTCTTCGCACATTGAAATATTTTGAAGCCGACAATGTCTGGAAATCCAACCAATGAGTCTACCAAATGAATGTGTTTCGCAATGAATTGTATGCAAATCTGAAATAGACTGTTGAGCTTCTGCTGGTCTACCTGTCTTGTTTCAATTACTGTCTCAGTCTTTGCAACACATCTTTGTTTTTTCGACAAAGGCTCTGTTGATGACATTGTGGCTAATCTGGAATTCTCTGCAAGATAAAATTGATAAGTTTTTGTAGTGGCAGATAGTCAATTAATTTCCTGCAACATTTACAATTCAAAGGTTGAATCTATAGAATTGGTCCGTCACTTTACAAAACAACCTAACATTTGTGATAACTAATACTAAACATAATTACCCTAACCTGAAAACTAAACCTAACCCTAAAACTAACCCTAACTAGCCTTGTAACCATCCCTTGCAAAGTCATGTTACAAATGACGGACCAATTCTACAATTAGACCTAGCCAGAGATTTTCGGAGACACTAGCACCTCCTGGGATTCCCTCTTATGCTGAAGGTTGACAACACTGAATGTTAATCAATTAATCATGTTCGCACTGGGCAGCTCAGGGCTACGTGGCTCTGTACCGGCCATGTAGGCCTATATAAAACAAATATATATCTTTTTTTTATATTTCTTCAAATTTATAATATGGCACAGGGATGTCGATTAATAAAAAAAAATAGATTTTATTGATTGATTGGTGATTCATGACGTACGGTAGTCTACTTAAGGGTAGGCTACTGGTAGCCTACTTTAGGGTACTACTGGAATTCACTTTACACTTTTGGCAAGGTGTATGTATTCCCACAATAATTGAGATCAGCACAACAATAAAATTTGAAGTGTTTTGATACTGCTGGAAAGTTTATCTTCCACCAGTGCTTAGTAAAGGCAACATTGCTACTCTTCAAACAAACTACCTTTATATCATGCCATTCGTGATTCGACTATTGGTTTGTTTGTTTGATTGGGAATTCGACTATTGGAGTAATCTGTATTGTATAAACACAACCAACTCTATTCTGTTTGTCCAACAAAACGTAAACCATAAAATGCAGAACCAACAATATGTGTGT
Source organism: Mopalia vespertina (assembly GCA_030265115.1). NCBI lineage: Eukaryota > Metazoa > Mollusca > Polyplacophora > Chitonida > Mopaliidae > Mopalia > Mopalia vespertina. The sequence goes on from JAQQZZ010080228.1 coordinate 5,088, forward strand.
TAACTTAGTTGTCTGGAGCTGAATAGAATCTGTTACAAGTGCTTAGAGAAGGAGGACTTTTCGATCACCGTGGCGGGTGAAAAACAAATCATTAGAAATGTACGAGTCAAAACTTGACGAATACTATTATCTGATTGGTTGTAACCAAAGACGCATTTGTTGAAGACATTTTTGTTGACGAACATTTTAGTCTTGGCTTATATTCTGAAAAATCTGCTCCGTCTAACATGTTTGACGTGGCATTAGCAACTGCTGGTGCACAAGTTGTTTTGGCATCTTCACACGACGACAGACACCCTCCAGAACACATCATTGATGGGTAAAAAAGTTGAATTGATCAAATTTGTGATACAGTTTCAACAACAACAAATGCTTTGTCGTCATTTCGTACCCAAGAAAACCAACTAACAAATGTACCTTTCCCTGAAAGTATAGTTACTGTGTAAAAGTACAACAAAAAATTGCCCACTGTGGATAATATTTATAATTTAATAACTTAAAGTCTTTAGTATATGGCCGGTTTGAAGGCAGTGCAGTGCAGTGAAATTTAGGGAACTTCTTTATGGCGTTGATACCAAAAATATAAAATGGCCACAAGAAAATGAGGAAGGTGAGACGTCATGTAAGACTATTCTTCAATAACCGTAACATCTGATCGTCCTTATTTTCTTGTTACCATTTATATGCAGGCCGGCCTGTGGCTTAGCCTTAGTGGTAGCGTGTGCGCTTACTAATCCTACTCCAATTTACTGTTCACAGTATCGAGTCCGTCTCTCGACCATCAGATATATGAGTGAGTCACATGATGTGGCGCCGGCAATCGCGGGAGTGGTTTTAACAAGGTTTCCTCTCGGTTTTCCACCTTAATGAGGCAAGGAACAGTGTGAAGTGGACAATCCGTCGTCCTATAAGTGAAATACCCTTGATTATGACGTTAAACCCCAATCAAAAAGACAAACAATATATGCAGGCCTGTGCAGAATAGTAACCTACACTAGGCTTTAGATCCAGATATGTCTATTTTTTACAAGTCCTGAGATAGCTGAGAATTCATATGCATATATAGCCAAATATCAATTCTCAGTTATGAAGTTGGTATGTACAAATGCTCACTCATGAGTCTATTTGCAGCTCCTGTGTCCTTAAAATCACATATATATCCAAAATACAACCACCACAGTAATCAATAGCGTATACATGTGCTTTCATTTGCATTCTCTTTTATGGTAATCCAAACATATTCTGTAAAAAAATCGTGATAAAAACACTCCAGTCTGGCAAATTCTCCCAAACTGCAGTTTTCTTTCACCACTTCAATTTGAAAGTAGACTAGTCCGGAAGTTCATTATGTCTTGGGAAAATAAGTCTATGACATTTACACAGATACCCGATGACGTATTTTGTCAACGAAGACACATTTCACTCTGTGTGATGAGAAGCAGAAAGCTTATGGGCCACGTCATCGGTGTTAACGTCATCAACGCACTTTTGTGTGACGTAGTGAAATTTCAGGTAAGTCTATTTTTGAATTGAAAAAATGGCTGCAGTTTTGTCGTGTATGCCAGACAGGAGTCTTTTTATCCTGATTTCTTGACAGAATTTGTTCAGATTACCATAAAGACAATGCAAATGAAAGCGTATAAGCCATTGATTACTGTGGTGGTTGTATTTTGGAAATACAAGGACACAGGAGCTGCAAATAGACTCACGAGTAAACATTTGTACATACCGAGAATACCACTGAGAATTGACGTTAGGCTATATATGCATATGAATTCTTCGTTATCTCAGGACTAATTTTTTGTATATAGTTTTATCTGTGTTACCGTATAATAATTAATTTTTTTTAATATTGTCATCTTTTTGTGAAGTATTTCTCTATTTGACATTAATTTAACACCACACTTTTTTCTCTCCAGGAATACAGAAACATTTTGGGTGACAACTGGAATGTACCCACAGGAGTTTATAATTACTTTTACTAAGCTGATGAATATGAAAAGTATAGAACTTTCATCTCATAATGGTATGATATAATTTTACTATAGGCATGGTTTCTGTGGCAATAACAATTTTTGTTTATGTCGAGTGTGGGTGTTGACTGCAGGGAGCTTCTTTTCAGTTTGATGCTCACATAATTAAAGCACCAGGCTAAGATAATTGTCAGCACAAAGACTATTTGTTTGTGGCAACTGTTTCAATTGAATCTTGCCATTGTCCTCTCCTGCCATTTTTTGTTGCCAGTGATGTCCAGCGTGATTTCCTTCACCTTCTTGTCTGGCACGCTGACACATACTGTAGTGAAATAACCTTATGTAAGATGTAAACAAACAAACAAACAATTTTGTTGAGTATGTGTGTGTTCTTGTAACTATGTGGCGTTGAGAATGGGTTCTGTGTCACATAACTTTTCAATCACCATAGGTATAGTGCCTGTAGTGAGTCATTGTTTTTGCCCTTGAAATGGGATATGTGACATTACTTTTCAATCACCAGAAACAATTGATTTCAAACACGCTAAGGCGGGCGTTAAGAGGAAGCTTTCTGTTGCCCATGTGCTCTCATAGCTAAGCGGCATCACAAGGCCCACTCAAAGAAATCAACCAGCCTGCTTGGTTCAGTTGATCGTGGTAAGACCACAGATGGGATTGCTTTTCATCTGAAGAAAGATTTATCATGATTTATAAAATTTGGTGATTTGTTTTTGTATATTAAACGAGAATAACCAATCGTATTTTCAGCTTGTTTAAAAAAAACCGGATCAAAATATTCTCCATTATTCAATTGAATCACTGCAGTATTGATTGTTTTATGCTGAACCCAACATGGCTGGCTTATCGGGCTACAGGCAGTATGATAGAAGCATGGTAATCATGCTAGCTTTATGTACATGTAACAGAATGTTAATTTTTCAACAGAGCAAAACATTTCACTGGTCATGAATGTGTTTTTGTTTCTAGTGTAAGAGTACAGTGCCCTCCTATGAGTGAACATCCCCTCATGGACAGCAGTAAACACCAGTCAACCTACATGTTTGCTGTCCTCAGTCACATATGTCACCTCCTAAAATAGTTTACAGTCTCACTCTGTGCTCAACATATTGTGGAGGAACGTTATTTATCCAAATGGCATAGCGTGAGCATGTCTGCCTAATAACCTAATTGGATTTACTGTCCACAGGTTTGAGTCAGTCTGTCGACCATTAGGTACTTGAGTGAATCGGTGTGGCTCTGGCATATGTGGGGGTGGTTTTTACGAAGTTTTTCACCATGTTTAAGCAAAGAACAGTGTGAAATGAGTTCGATGTTTAACTGTTACCAAAGAAAACAAGTTCAAATGACGTCAAACTTATTTTTTTGTCATAAGTGAAATACCCTTGAACACAGCATTAATCAATCTTTTCAGGATGAGCTTCTTTCTTATTGCCGCTGTTTACATTTAATTTTCTACTGTTTCATGCTGTAGTACCAATAACTATTTTTTATTGAACATGCAATGTCATTTTAATAACACAACTAGATAACATCAAACATTCACCTAAAAACACCTGGAAGTGGCCAGACTGCGCTTATTCTTACACAATCCCCCGCTAAAAGTTTCCATGGATGCTTATTTAAAACTTAATTATGCAAATCTTGTTTTATTTTAATAGTAATAAGTTCTGCATTATGTACGCAAAAATGTTCTTGCTGTTTCAGTTCGTAAATTAAGCCTGGAGCGCAGTGTTCAAAATGAACCAGTGGAGTTTGAACCAATGAAAGAAATAGGTAACGTGGTGTTATTATTGGGAGGTGCCAGGGACTTCTGGATAACCATACCTTTTTTTATCTTGTATACAACACAATGTTTTCACACATATGCTTGCGTGACTGCAGGTCTAATATCTTTTTGTTACACGAATATTGTATGGATTTATTTGGAACTTATAAGAAAAGTAGAAGGTTGAAGCATAGTATTAGCTAGAGACCTGCCCAGCCGTCATTTGAGACGGGAAGATTTCTTAAAATGACATGTAGAAATTCTTAATTTTAACATGGAAAAGATAGGAAAATTGAAAATTTGGACATTCAAAATTTCTCAGAATAGGGATTTCTGGCAGACATATTTCCAATCCTAGCTACTGTAGGACACTTGTTGAAAGTATGGTCTTGTGCCAATCAGTCTGATCATTTTTGAAGAATTGACAGTTCCCCGGGATTATCCGGAATGTGGACGGTTGATTGGAGCTGCCTGTGCTCTCCTGGCACATGGGCAGCTCGACCAGTTTTTGTTCTGTTACACTGCATTTGCACGCTTGTCTGTACTAGATAGAAATTTTAAAAAACTGATCTATCATCGATATAAGGTCTGGCTTTATATGTACCCTCTGTTGTCAAACCTTCTGGTTAAGAGCAGTAGGCTTCAAGCATAATGTGTTTACTGAACAGTTAAGGAATATCTATTTTTCAACAGAAGGAAACATATCAGATTTCTAGATGGTTTTGTTAATGTGACATGTCTGTCCATCAATCCATACTGTTTATTCTTGGTTCCTCTTTCTCAAGTGCCCAGACCTGTGCTGTAATCTTCTCCAGCAGAACCTTACAATCAGTCCTCTTTTACTTTGTGAGATAACCTTACCAGGGGTTCATAGATGTCCAATTATTGAGTTGTTTATCAAAGAAAAAAATCATTTTTTTTAGTGTCATATTTAATTTTAAAATTTTGTAATGCCCAACTATTTATTTTTATCATACCTAAACATGATAAAGGAGTCTCAAATTGAGTTTTTTCTCTAGCTTAACTTCCCATTTAGGGTAATTAAACTGGATTTCTATGAACCCCTGGTTACATAAGCATTTGCCACTGCTTTGCAGATTTTTTAAATACGTAAATACGCATTTATGAAAAACAAAGCAAAATCGCCTAATAATACAAACTTCATTGATGATGGGACTGAAAATTTTTTTGTCAAAATCAGTAGCAAAATGCAAATTAAGACAAACACTGCAAACAATTTGGGAAACCTATAAATCGGTCCTCATAAAATAAATTTGCATAACCATGGGAAAACCCCATTCGGTCCGTTCTCTCGAACAACACAGGCCTGACGGCTGAGTGTCAGCACTGCTATCCCCATTCTAGAGGGCAGGCAAGTCTCGTTCTTTTACTTGATTTCCAGGTACTTTGTCCAAACTCTGTAATGTTTTTAATAATATCGATCTTCCAGAGCCGTATTGTGTGTTGGCATTGGGTGCAGCTGTATGACTGGAGGGTAGAAGTGGCGTCCTTTTAATTTTCTGTTTCTGCTCGAATTAAAATGTAGAAGGTAGCTTGAAGTGGAGTGAATTACTTGAAATATCTCCTATCACACGACTTACAGGCCCTATTATTATGTCCTCTGGCCAAGGGCAGTTTGTTTGAAGAGTAGCAATGCTGTCTTTACTTAGCACTGGAGGAAAGTTAACCTTCCAACATTATGAAAACACTTCATGTTTTGATTGTGCTAGTGTCAGTTATTGTTGGAATACATCGCCATCATATAAGTTAAATACCCGTAAGCATGGGGTGACTGCATAAAATACCAATCGATCAATCAACCCTATTATTACAAATGCAAATAAAAAGCCAATCTCTCCTTTTCATTTCCCGTAACCAGCATGTTTAAGTGTGGCATTAAACTTCAACCTTGCAATTTAAGAAATTCCCTCTTTTATTTTGGCAGAGATGGAGTCTGTAGATGGCCAGCTACAGAGGGAATCTGTAGATGTTGGTAATGTAACGGCTGTTCATCTCAGAGTTGTTATAGAATCAGGACATGATCATTTTGCTTCAGTACATAAACTGCATGTGGATGGGACAGCTGTGCATACTTGAAATCTTGTAGAAGAGATGGTGAACATTATCAGAGGAATTCTATTTTATAGAAAAGCAGCACCAACCCCATGTTTGCCACAATCTCAAGTAAACCATCCTCCTCAGTTAGGCCCCTCATTAATTTATTGTGTGGTGAACAAAGAAGTTTTCAGAGCCATTTTGGTTATGGAGAACGTATAGGTGTACAAAATATTTATAGCCCAAATTGATGTCAGTATAGTACTATTCTCATAATATCTGTGTTAAAATCAAGCTGAAAACGGAAACAGAACCCAGACTATTGTCTGATGAATTTAGATCCAGGTACCATCATTATATAGCACCTGCTATTCCGACAGGTGAATTTGGGATAGGAACATGGAAGAAATCTCTGGAAACTCCCTTGGAATGTCAGTTATAGTTTAGTTTACAAGCTGCTAAAAGCCAGCCAGACTTGTCAGAAGCTTAAAACAAATTTTGCGAGTCTATTGCGACAGTTACCAATGTGTGCATGACCTAACTTGCAGTCGCAATGAATGAGTTTAAACTTGTCAACGATTAATCAAACACCTGGAGGGAGGCATCGGTATCCAGACAAGATGAATCAGTTACAGAATACTGTGGAGGTAACAAATCCTCAGACACTTACCATTTCTTACTCTAGGTCTATCTTGTTCTAAATAACGTCTCACCATCCCCATTTCCTTGTGCAAAGAGCAAACATTGCCATTATGGGGGCAGATTCTGTCTAACGAGTTAAATACCTAGGGAACAGCATTGGAAATGACTGATACTGAAGGTTTATTTTACCAAGCACCTGTGAAGGTTCTGTGGCTGGGAGCTGCCTCGATACGATTAATTTAAAAATAGGATTGAAGGCACTGTATACGTTCCTTTGAAAACTGACTGCTTGGATTTATAACAGAGATACCCCGATATATAAATACCAACAAGAAAATGGGGAAGGTGAGATGTTATTTAGAACTATGGCATATTGGAGTAAGAGTATTCTTTAATTTGACCCAGGATGACCTACCAATGCAGAATGGACAATTACACATTCCCTCCAATACATTATCTTTTAATATTTATATACAAACCTGTTCATATATGGATCAAGTCCAAATTATAGTGTACAAATATGTACTAAATTGAACAATGTGTTATGTTTTTTCCCACTTTCTTCAATTTGAATATATGCATTTTGAATATATGCATTTTTAAGAAGTTTCTCTTACCCTCTTTTATGAAATGGTTTTGAATTAAATCAAGGACCTCAAAGTTGCCTCCCTGCTTGCACTACACTGCAAAACGTTGTAAAACTGGTGGTGATAGATACTTTTATATTCAAACCAAGCAATATTTGCTCATGTTTTCAATAATGAAAACGTCAAAACATATGTAAATTTGATAACACTTTAAATACTAAGCGGTGTTATTTTAAAACCATGTTGATAACAATATTTGTTAGTCACCTTATTGTTTAGTCACACATGAATGCTTTGATAAAGTGACTGTATAGTTAGTCCCACCATTAATTTTCAAACAGTCTGAAGTATATACAAAGTTACAAACCAAACAAGTACACAATAGCATGCACAAGATTTTTTAAATTAACCTATGAGAATGATAGGACTCTAGGATTAGAAGTGCCCTTTTAACGGCTTTAGCCCTATGCCATGATCCGGTGTATACCGTAATACACACAGATTTTTGTCAGACTGAATATTATGTGAAATACTTTCGGACGAAATTATCCATGTCTTATGGGGACATATCCAGTTATGGAAGTCTGGTTTTTGTAACGTGGTATTGGAAGGTAATCCACATGTATACAATATATTGTCCAATTCACGGTTCCTTGTTTAAATACAGTGGGCAAAAACCAGCCCCAGGATTGCTGGTACTATACTGTGTGATTCAGTCCATTCACCATCGGGGTCTAGGAATGACTAACCTACATCAAAGAAAGACATCGTCTGGCTAAAGGCAGTTTGTTTGAAGACTAGCAATGTGGTCTTTACTGAACAGTTAGCACTGGTTGAAAATGAACTTTACAACATTATGGAAATGCTTCACATCTTGGTTGTGATAGTGTCAATTATTGTTGGAATACACCATCATATAAGTGAAATACCCTGAAGCACCGCATAAAACACCAAATCAAAGTAGAAGTAGTGGGCAGACACTTAACGAAGCCACAGCCAGTGGATTATGCTTAAGCAATGGGGTCCTTCCATGTCCAAATCATCCAGTGGTCAATCCCCTCAGATTTTGAGGACACTCCATCAAAATAATTCCTTTGTGGGAAAAATGAAGGCACACTCAAGATTAGCCTCATACAACATTTTGTTTCAGAGATAAAGCCTCCTGAAATTTGGTCAAAGAGTTCATGCGAATGTGTTTTTTCTAATTTTGAAAGCTTATAACTTGGGATCACCTATGAAGCTGAAACTTTGTATCCTAACTAATGTTTTCCCAAATTGCAAGAATATGGCCTCAAGCTTTTTTACCAAATTTCAGGAGGCTGTATTTCGGAAACAAAATGTCGTTGGAGGCTAAATTTTTGTGTATGTTGATTTTTCGCACAATGGATTATTTTGACGAGTTTCCTAAAAATCTGAACGGGAACTTTTCTGAAAACTGGTTGATTCGACACCCAATAGTGAGTGAACAAATCAAACCAGTTTCTATGTAATCAAACCAACTAGGATTTGTTTCGACGGCATCAGAGTAATGATGCAACCCAAATACTGTAGGTGATTTGTGTTTGTTTGATTTCGGTCGATGGTTATTCATCATGTGACATGGGCTTATCAATTTCACACGGTTCCTTGTCCCTGGTTGAAGATGGGAGACGTGGTCATAATTGAGGGGAATAGACTGACTGAGCGGTACATCAAAGGACACATTAACCATATCAAGGGCTACTCTAGTTAAAAGCATTGCCATTTTATTGCAGATATATGTAGTGGAAGAAAATTACTGAAATGAGTTATTTTAATTTTTGATGAAAACAATTGAACAACGGTTTGATTTATATCACAAAATAGACATTTTGTGGTGTGCACTTCCATTTACCATAATGTTATAAACTTATAGCCTCCACTTTCACCAACTATTGTCTTCTGCTGTTATGGATTAATCATTTAAATTTTTTTTTTAGTCTGGCCAATCTGTTTCCAGAGCAGAACTTTAAGGCCGATATTTATTAAACTTGGTAGACCCATTCACCCATGGGTTGCATTTGTGCCCTTTGTTATTTTGGATTCACCCTTTTTAATTTATACAAAAAGGACCGTTGGTCATAAACCAAAGTGAATTTCCTTTATGGAACCGAACTTCAAAACTATAAAGGATATATTTTTTGAAACGTGTATTTGCGCATTTTGCTATTATGATAAATTTTTTCGCTTTGCATACTTCCTTAAAGGACGACTTGTTGCATAGTTTGGTTACCATGTAAGGGTCTATATGGCACATGTTGAGTTTACTAAAACTCTTAGTTTCTCTTTATCTTCAAGCACTATTCTTATTAAAAGAAAAAAACATGAAATACAAAACAGTTTTGCATTTTTCTGTATTTTTCACATCTTACAATAAGTCAGACACTTGTTAGTTAACGATGGATGGAAACACTGCTCTGTTTATTTCTTCGACTTGAAGTATTCATTGAGAACATCTAAGGCTTGGGATTCTTTGCCATAATCCTGCAAACAAGTAAAAGAAAAACAACCTTTAGTAGAATACAACGGTCATTTAATTAGAGTGCATATTGGATGTGATGGTCTAGGATAAGCTCGGACATTTCTCTCATTTTGCATGGAAATAGCATAAAGAGAACTCAAATGTGACTTCTAACAATCAGCATTATCTTCAGTTTAGGGTAGTTATGCATTCTTCATTTCACTCTCAGAAGAGGGAGCATATGTTGTCATCATCAGATAATATTGCTTGTCAAACTGATCTACAGCGTAAAACTCAAGCCATTTGATTGGATAATTAAGTTGAAAAAAAAGAAGCTAGATTAACCCCTCACATACGTGGTTTGTCGCAGTCTCTGCTCAATATTTTGTAGTTTTTTAAAATATGACTTGTAAACTTTCAAAATGTAATCTTTAGTCAAATGAGAGGATATTGTGGATGGACATTTAGAAGATGGCTTTATTTATTAATGAAAAAAATAAGATTGTCCGTCAACTTTCTGAAGCTATAGGACAAATGTCCATCTGTTAATTTCAAACATTTTTACCTCTGGGTTTGTTTGATTGGGGTTTGACATTATACTCAAAGGTAAAAAGACATGGTCAATTTAACACTTTTCCTTCGCTTCAATACTCTAAGTACCTGATGGTCAACGGACAGTCTCCAACCTGTGAACGGTACATCAAAGTAGGAAAAGTCAGCAGACACACTAACCATTAAGCGACAGGCAGTTATTGACGAATATCTGCGGATATCATTTTATCACATTAATTTTAAGGTCTAGGACAATCTTGATAAAATATCCCTCATTATTTTGCATGGAAAATAGCTTCCATTTTAAACATTCGATAGGTTTTGGATCTAAAAATTTGAATTTTATTCTAGAGTACTAAAAAATTATACTTCTAACAATCACAATTATCTTCAGTTTAGGGTAGTTATGCATTCCTCATTTCACTCTCAGAAGAGGGAGCATATGTTGTCATCATCAGATAATATTTATTTACTACATGCTCGGTTTTCACCAAGCACTGGTTCAGATAGCAATGATTAAGTTACCTATCATAAGTTATTTTTTTATTGGGGTTTTTCATACTCAAGAGTATTTCACTTAGGACAGATTGCCCATTTCAGATTGTTCCTTGCTTAACTACAGTAGAGAACCAAAAGGAAACCTTGCAAAAACCATCACTGAGATTGTCAGGGCCACATGGTGTGACATTCCTGATGGTCGACTAACGGACTCGTGACCAAAGTAGGAGGCAGACACCCTAACCACTAAGCAAGGGCCCTTTATTTATGACTTGCTCTTGTAATGCTGTGCTCATTGCTAACTAACACCGTGGCATTAAGTAGCTGCACAAAGACAATCAGGAATCAGTCAAGTGCTTATTCTGTTGGAAAATAAATGTTCTTCAAGATGTCTGTGCTATCTTGATCGATAATGTTTAGAATGGTGGTAGTTTCTACACCTGGATTGTCCATTTCACACAGTTACTGGCTTAAATATGGTAAAAAAAACCAGGAGATTATCTCATAAAAAACAGCATGTTTCAGGAGGATGTTTGATTGGGGGTTTACTTTACACTCAAGGGTATTTCACTTATGACAACGTGCCAGCCCAATGAATGAAGGAAACAACAGTTGACACCACTGGCAACAAAGACAAATACAGGACACACTACAGACACCACAAACAGATCAACTTCCTGTTTCCCTTTAGCTCGGAGAGCACAAGGGCAACATGAAGCTCCTTCCGACCACCCGCGGTTTAAAGAGGAAAAGATAAGCCTGTCAGGTCAGTTTTCATAGAAAATATTTCAAATCTACAGATATGTACATGTACTTTCGGAATTGTTCCAACGAACGAACAAATTGAGCAAATTTTCTTCGCTATCTTTAACTAGCCTTCCATGTATTTCAGGGCAGTTATCTTCAGTTTAGGGTAGTTATGCATTCCTCATTTCACTCTCAGAAGAGGGAGCATATGTTGTCATCATCAGATA
>JAQQZZ010080239.1:0-36750 GCA_030265115.1 Mopalia vespertina
CACCCATTGGGCTGGCACGTCTTCATATAAGTGAAATACCCTTGAGTACGACGTAAAACCCCAATCAAACAAACAAATACTTAATGTAGTTTGGTCAAAAACCCAAAGAGTCCGTCAAGAACTCTTTCTTTATTGCGATCGGTTTCTATGCTTTATACATGTATATTAAACTAATCAGAATTTTTCTAAAACATTTGGTTTGAACTGACTTTGATTGATTTGAAAGTCTTAGTTTTTAAACGTTTTAGTAAAATACCCATATACTGGTTTCATGTGTATTATGTTGTTGTTGTTGTTGATAGTGCTGCGGTGGCATGTCTGGGAGCTATGTATGAGCAGCTGGGCAGAATGGTGGGACGGTCCTACGAGGAAACTGTTCAAATCCTTGTTAAATCTCTAAAAAACGCAGAGGTATGATTTAGATACTCAACCAACTTAACTTCTGACCTCACAGTGGATCAAGACTCGCCGGTCGTGGTTCAGTGGCATGCTTGTCAGACTCCAACTAGTGATCCTACATCGATGTACCGCTCACAGGCTAGAGTCCTCTTGTCAACCTCCGGTATATGAAGGAGTCACACCAGGGGGCTCCGGCAATCGCTGGAGTGGCTTCTGCAAGATTTCCTCCCTTGTTTCTACTGTATTCAAGTAGAGCAGTGAGAAATGGACAATCCATCATCATATAAGTGAAATACCCTTGAGTGTGACGTCAAACCCCAATCAAACAAACAAAAGCAGATCGTTAATATGTTCAGTCCCCAATCCTCCACCTCTTGTTTTAATTTTAACCCTCGCAATTCATTAAAATGTTAGAATTTATCATTTGTTCATCCAAATTTTCTCTTTTATTTCTCAGTCTCAAGGTCGTTGTGAGATCATGTTGACTTTGGATAAGGTGGTGTTAGGATTAGGTTCAGCTGGTGCAAGTTGCTATAAAGACATTTACAAGGCAGCCAGTAAATGTATGACTGATAGATCAATGACTGTCAGGTTCCCAGCAGCTAAGGTAATTCCTCATTCATTCTGGTGGCCTCAACACTAACTAATCAACCACTCAATGATTCTGTCAGTGGCAGATCATACAGGAGGTGTATATGAGTATGTGTCATTAACAGAAAATGTAAATAATATCAATACAATTTATCTGGAACTCTGAAAGTGGACAATCTAAATTGAAATACCCATGTCCTTTGAGTATGATGTTAAGCACTGTTCAAAGAAACAATCTAAATGAGACACAGAGTTGGCTTTATTTCTCCAGAATACATGTTTACATTCCTCTTTTGTACTTTTTATCATATATGTGCTGTAAAACTATGTGTTTGGTGATTGAGGTAACTTTTTCTTTCGGAGCTATAAAGGGGCAACATGAAGCCGATCTGTTTGTGATGTCATCGAATTATGTCCTTTGGTTGTCCTTTATTTGTCCTGGTGTCTAGGGTGGTTTCCTTCACCCATTGGGCTGGGACGCCGTCACGTGAATGAAATAAATTAAGTACGGGGTTAAACCCCAATCAAATTAATAAGCAATTATGTGTTCCTAACAACAGTCATCATTCAACAAATGAAGGGAAGCACCTGTCTTAGGGAAACATGTTGTCACATCCAGAGCACTACCTCTTGTAAAAACGGTAGCCATGTCAGCGTGACCTTGGCTGTTGCATACATCCTTTATACGCCAAGTCTATATTCTCTGGATGTTATAGAAGCATGAATAACACAAGAAGCTGCCTCTCTGGATAATTCAGTCAGTGTAATCTGAAACCTTATGGCGTCAATGTTACTTTCCTTCTAATATGTCCAGTATTTTCTATTACTTATATCCCTATAAAATGATATTAGTGGCTCACATATGTCACTGGTTATTAATAATAAAACTGTGTCACATTGGGGCTTATGCCAGATCTCTGTTAGTTATGAACACCAGATGTTATTTAGTCAGATATTAGACAGTCGGTCTGGAATAGTTGGACTCGTATTCACTTCTTATGGGGGAATGCCAATACTATCATATACTTTACTGTGGTAATAGTCTGGTTTCTCTTAGTGATGTAGGAAGATATGTGAACAGCAATATATTTCTTTTGGATAATCAATTCTATATATATATCTGTTTGATACAGCATCATAAACTTGATTGCACAGTGTTGGGAGGGAGCTTCCTGTTGCCCTGGTGTTCTCAGGGCAAAGTAGCAACATGGAGTTGATCTGTTTGTGATGATTTTGCATTACACCCTGTGATTGTCCTGTCTTGTCTTTGGTGCCAGATGGGGTTTCTATCACCCATAGGGCTGGCACGCAGTCATATAAGTAAAATAACCTTAAGTATGGCATTTAACCCCAACCAAACAAACAAACAAACAAATCAACTTTTGATTTCACGAAGGATGAAGGCACAATAATTTTTAAACATGCTAAATTTCTCTGCTTCAAACAACTCTGCTGGCATAATTTTTATCCAAGTGGTTACATTTTTGAATACCTGAAAAAGAAAATCCTACTTTATTTCTAACTACTTTTTTTTTTCAACAATAGGATTTGGGCAAGCATCTTTTATTATTAAATATTAATTAGGACTAAATTTTTAATATGAATGGTTTGTTTTAAAAATCTCCTACAGGTTCGCCTTTGTATAACCTAATGCTGATTCATGAATCTACTTAACTGTTCATCTATATGTTATTCTATTATTCAGTGTTTACTTCAACTTGTCAATGAAGCCCAGTTCATGTACACAAGTGAGCTAGAGTCGGTTACCTCCCTTTGTTTCCGTGCTCTCGATGGCTCTAACTATGATGTTCGTTGTGCTGTTGCTAAGTTATTGGGTGCGTTACTGGTCGCTGCACAATCTCCTAAGGCTGCTTTTGGTAGGTTAACTGTTCATATCTTACCTTCACTGACAACTCCATTAAATAAACTGACCACTGCTATAAGCTTGTCTAACAATTATAGCTCATGGCCTTAGCAACAAATTAATTGAAAAGCTTGTCACAGAGTGTCAGCCCCAATAGATTTAAGCACTGCTCGACACTGCTCCTGTTTAAACGCCCACTAAATTTCTTATTTGGAATAACTTTCTCTAAATTAAAGCTAATATCAGCAAGATGTGAGGAACTATCAAACCACATTGTAATTTTATTGAAAATAGCTCTTTTTCAAAAAGGACTCTCATCAAAAAATATTTACCATCTTAAAACTGTATTTATGCCATCTACAAAATTGCTAACAAACTAAGTATGGCCACACTGTGGTATTTTCTAACCCTTATGTATGCACAGTCATAAAACACTTTAGGAATATTAGGAACTGAGCAGTTTAATTTAACTGATTGATTTGAAAATTGATTCAATCACAGAAAGCATTATATTTATTGCACAAATAAATAAGTTTAAATTGTAATTACTGATAAACTATAAAAGTTAACACCATTTTGATAAACATAATCCCTTTTAGAATTACCAAGAACTATGTTTTGTAACCAGGTAAAGGCAAACAGGCTAAAATTGAAGAAGTCCTTGGTCTATTGGCTTCTGGATTTTTACGAGGAGGTCTTGGATTCCTAAAAAATACAACAGCCGGTGAAATGATAAAGGGCAGTAACTCTGTTAACAGAGAAGTTAGAGTGGGCATTACACATGTAAGTATTTTTAACATTTACCGTTGGGCCTGCAGCCATGGTTTAGTGGTCAGCATGTCTGACTACTGATCCTCCTTTAGATGTACCTCTTACATGTCTCCCAGTCGACTTCAGGTATATAAGGGAAGAACGGGACATGTCTCCGGCAATCGCTGGGTGATTTTAACCATGTTAAATATAGCAGGGTATGAAGTGGACTATCTGTCATCCTATCAGTGAAAATACCCTTGAGTTTGACATTAATCCACAATCAAACAATTACCAATAGCATTATAGCCACTGATGAGTTTCACAAAGTATTATAAAGTTACGACTCCAATCAAAGATATATATGGATTCATGGTGATTCATTATTTCGGTTTATTTTGAAACCATTGTCAAGAATTAAAAATATGATAGGACAGATAGTTTTCATAACTGACATGGTTTTAAAATAAACAAAAATTTTGAATCCCCATGCATCAGTGTGTATATTTTATTGGAGTGGTAAGTTCACTCTTCTTTGTGAAACAATTTAAGTCGTTGTGTTTTTTAACACTGTGCACCACTATTAATTATTTTTATATTGAATCTATTAAACTAGGAAAACCTTTGTTGACTAATCTGCTCACTTATTTGTTATTTTATTAATTCGATGATAAGGATCTCGGAAATTGGTCACCTAGTTTTTCCTCGTGTGTGAATTCAATAAAATCCCATAAAACATGATTGATCTGTATTGTGTGTCATGTTGGCTTCAGTAATTGTTTTATTTCCCACCTACCTTTCCAGGCTTATGTTGAGTTTGTGAAGTGTATGGGAGGTCTGTGGCTGGAGAGGAATATCTGTTTGTTTCTGAACCACATCCTAGAGCTGGTATCTAGTCCTAAAGCCACAAATACTCACGTTGAAGCAGTGTACGCCAGAAAGTGTGTCCTATTTATTATGAGGACAGCCATTGGGAGTCTGCTGGGAGAAAAGGCCCAAATTGCTGCAGCAAAAGAAATCTGTCAAATCATTATTAGACAGATGAATTCTGTCGGTAGGTTTACATTCCATTATTTATTATAATTATGTAAGCAAGTCTTGTTGTTGGAATATCTGACCTCTGTTATAATCTTGTAAGCATTCATAATTAAATGTTTTTTAAAATCAGTTTTTGGTTATTTATCAAATTTGTACCATAACTGTAATGTTATGGTACATGTAGAAGTGAAATGGTGAGTTGGTGTAATGCTTTTATCACTAGAGTTACATAATACCTTCTGCTGATAAATGGTGCTATTTCCTCTGTACAGGTGAAGCTACAGCAGAAACGGCTGGTGAGAAAGCTCAGATGGCAGAACTGTTGTCCAGCCAACATGTGCTTGTTTGTGCTCTACATGAACTGGGCAGTCTAGTCTTACGTCTCGGTACATCAGCAAGTCCTTTAGTGGCCGAACCAGCTACAGGTTTGTTCTACTCATTTACAACTTAGGCATTTATAACCTGGTCCTTGTTAAATAGTATGCTATTTTTATATTTAAGGAAAAAATATTGCTGATATAAGTAATAAATTGTGATTTGTTCATATTGAACCAATACAGATTATAGCGCAAGGATAAAGATATTACCTGCCAAAAGTATATATTTATAAAGGCGATGAGGGAGATTTAAAGAGCCATAACAAGCTCAGTATTGACTCCGCCAGGCTTACTGGTCAAATGACAGCCATAGTTTTATTTACGGTCCGTTAAAGGGACTAAACAAAACAAACTGAGCCTCAAACACTGATGTGCTATTGAGAATCTGCCTCATACAGTTAATATATACTACTTGTTTACCAACTGTATTCTCATTTGTAGGTATCATAGAGCCTGTAGTGTCTGTGCTGATTCACCCCACATCCTCTGCTCGCTTGTCAGCCTCTTGGTGTTTAGGTAGTATCGCTGTGGCTTTACCGTCACAACTAACACCTCTCGTTAACCGGTGTATGGAGAGGATGGAGAAGCTGAAGGCATCCCCTGAGGCTGTGGGTGGGTACAGCAGTGCCCTCACAGCCCTTCTAGGGGGCGTCTATCAGTGCCCACTCGGTATACCACATGCTAAGGGAAAGGTGAGCCGTCCTGTTTTATTTTTTAAACTCAAACATAACTAGGCCTATTTGATCAGATTTAAATGTCATTTTTTCTTTAACCTTTGATCAGTTAGTAGTGCATTTGACTGCTGACCCTTCTTTCAATCCACTGGTCACGAGTTATTGCTGCCTTTCGTTCTTTGGTTTTTATGCTTTATTTCTTCTGAATACATTTATACGTGAACATTCCTCTCTTTACCTTTTCATCATATACTGTATTGCCAGTGGCCGTGGCTTAGTGGTTAGCCTTTCAGCCTTCTTATCCTACTTCAATGTACTGCGCATGGGTTCGGGTTCTTCTGACTATCATCAGGTATATGAATGAGTAACACCCACAATCACAGGGGTAGTTTTTACAATGTTTCCTCTGGGTTTTCCACTGTATTTCAGCAAGGAACACTATGAAGTGAACAATCTGTCATCATATAAGTGAAATACCCTTGAGTAAAACGTAAACCCCCAAGTTAACAAACAAACAATCCTGGTTTTTGAACAGATATCCACAATGCTATGTTGATATATCAGTGACACCCTTAAATACAACATTAAACACCAATGCTTATCCATTTGAATTATTTTAAATTTCAGCAAATATTCAGCCAGGCAGAAGAGTTATTACGGACAGCTTCTCAGAACAGTCGATTATCCTTACAGAGGACACAGTCTGGCTGGCTACTCCTGGGCTCTCTAATGACTCTAGGTATAGACCTTGATTTTTGATTATCTTTGTGGTGTTCAATTATTCCACACCAGCTATTCTAAGTTGTCCTGTTAAAAACCAACCAAGCATGCATGAAACCACTCATCCTTGATGTTCATTCCAGAGGTTTGTCATATAAGTGAAATACTCTTGAGTAAAACATAAACCCCCAATTTAACAACCCCCAATGTTTATGAGTTTTTTTTGGATATTGAGTTATTTAGATATCTTTTTGCTTATATATAGATTATTTTATAGTGTCCTGTTTAATAAAGTATGACTCACTTGAAACAGTTATAATTTTTACAGACATCTTGAATCGTTTTCTGATAATGTCCAATAACGTTTGACTTTTCAGGTGCTCCTGTTGTCAAAAGTCACTTACCCAGAATGTTATTGTTATGGAGGAATGCCTTTCCACGATCATCAAAAGAACTAGAGTCTGAGAAGGTGCGAGGGGATGCATTTACGTGGCAGGTTACATTGGAAGGGCGTGCTGGAGCTCTGGCAGGTAAAGATGTACTCATAAAATGGACTATATTCTAATGCTGTTATATGATAAGCTCTTCATTCTTTGCATTAGGGAGAATGTTATCTACAAAGAATTGTTTTCAACTACAATGTACCAGATATAATTCACATTTTACTTTAGCAGGTGTTTGGGTGGGGGCTTCGTGTTGCCCCAGTGCTCTAAGAGCTAAAGGGTTAATAGAAATCTATCTGTTTTCATGATGTTTTTGTATTGTCATGTGATTGTCCTGTAAATAAACTTGGCTTTGTTTAGTGCCAGTGGCTTCGAGGGTGGTCTCCTTCACCCATTGGGCTGGCACTGTGTCATTTGAATGAAATAACCTTAGCACAGCGTTTAACCCCAATCAAACAAACAACATCACCTAGGGTAGTTGTTTGTCCCCAGAATACAGGTACATCCTATCACCTTCCTCCAGTTTATGGAATAAGAGGATCAGTTGTGCATGAGTAGTACAATTTTGTTATAGGAATTATCGTTTAAGTACAGATTTATGTTAAACGTGTAATATAAGGGTGTTATAATATTCTACTTATAATGACTGAATTTATTGTTTTTCATTTTCAGCTATGCAGAGTTTTCTGTTGTACTGTAGGGAATTGGTCACAGAAGATGTTATTCGTAGATTATTAGTTACCTTAGAATGTGCTCTGACTATGTTTTCACAGTAAGTTTAACATTATATACCTTATCTAAAATAGTTTAATTCAAGTATAACAGTTTCTTTATACTTGTCACTTGTCTTGATTAAGATGTTTTGACTCGTGTCATCAATCATCCAATTAATCAATGAATCAACTGGTTTTATCATTTAATTATCTCAGTGTTCATCATATCTCTTTGACAAAATTAAAATGTATTACTGTAAATCACCTCAAATTTCGTTTATGAACAATGCTTACATTTTTGCTAGTTGTGACAATATAACAGCATTTAAACAAACAAATTTATGTTTTCTGAGAAATCTTGATGCTTTCTAACTGGGAAATAAATCTTCTGACTCTCAGACACAATTTCCAAGCCTTTAAATAGCTTCCAAAGTAGCAATTTTATGGACGAATTTTGGTGTGATTTAGGGTACTTATAACATTTTGTAAGGCTTATTTTCTTTGGAGATAGAATAATACAAAATTATATTGTTTTTATGTACATGTATCTATTGGTAATGTATGGGTTATGTTGGGCATTCCCTCTATCTACAAGTGGATTAAATTATTCCTCTGTTTTTGTCTAGTTTGCCAAGTGTTGTTAAGTTATATGGCAATCATTTAAAAGCCAGTGCTGCCATGGTACGATTAAGGCTCTATGATGTGCTATCTCTTCTACCACCAGAATCATTTGAGCGTAGGTATTTCTAATTATTCTTTTAATTCTTACCTTTTGGGAACAGTGTTTGCATTGTGAATTTTTTCTTTAATAATATAATTTTAATTTTATAAATCATTCAACATTAAAGCAAAATAAAGCGCTGAAGTATGGAAATAAAATTAATTTTCTGTTCTACAAAGGTCTCCCTCAAACATCATATGGATAGCGAAATGTGTGTCGGACCTGTTCTTTAACCATATTTTAAAGTATGGGGTATATAATAGTGTTTAATGATTCTAATTGTGTCCTATTAATATTTTTATTGCAGATACATACACATCTTTATTACGAGAGCTGGTAGCCGAGTTCACCCTGACTGATAACTTAGCACACACCACAACCTCTCTGCTCCGGTCATTATGTCATGTGGACGACAGTGTGATTCTGGGTTCCTGGCTCCAGGAGACGGACCATAAAGCCATTGAAGACCAGGTAGGGGCATATTATTTTGAACATTTTAACCAGAAAATTAGGGAAGGTAGAACATTTTCAGGGATTGATTTCACCGTGGGCATATTGGCTGGGCAGTAAAAAGTTAAAACAAAGTTGTTTGAAATAAACTATTGGAATAAAGACCACAATGTGTTAACTAAAATACTGCTGAATGTGGCATAAAATAATAAACAATCAATGGAATGAAAAACGTGTGAAACATTCTGTGTGCCCATATATGCTTATTAACAAATGGCCACTGTTGTCAGTTATTGCCCACTTCAAACCCTGATAATGAAGTCTGTAGGATTATTGTCACTTATAGAGTTTAGGTAGTGTGAGTGAAAGAGATCCCAATACAAATGATTAGATGTGTCATATCTTGTGTCTCTTAAAGACAGCTCACCGTTTCAGATAAAGTCCACGGTAGCTGTATAAGTGAATAATACATGAACATTTTATGGATTTCAGAGATTTATTGGGCATCTTGACATCTTGTGCATTTTCAAGAAATACAAGTGACGAGACCATTAATAAACTTGTTCATTCTTAACTTAATGCCTTAGATACCAGTCTCATTTCTATAGTGTGTGAACTTATTTTTTTTAATGCAAAAGCTAATTTGTGAGGTGACATTTAAATTATTTTAGTTTGAGCCATTTCGTAGACAGTTGGACAAAGATTTTGTAAGTATGGTGTTAACGAGGGGTAATGTCACTATTGCATCTTGTTTACAAACAACACTTTATTTTCATATTTGATGAAAAAAAATTTATTTTCCTGCAAAGACCACTCGTTTGAAGAATCTATGGTGCTATTTTCATCCTCTGGATGCTCTAATTATTTTATTGATGATTTTGTGGATAAAAAATTCTCGGTCAAGCAAATTTGTTTTAAATTCCACGTTTTGCATACTGAAAGTGAAGATCATGGAGTGGATTCCATCTCGAATCAAACTTTAGACTTTAAAAAAAGAAACTGCTCCTTCATGGTTGGAGCTTAGCATAAACAGTTTAAAGAGCAACAACTGGTTACCTGGTGTTTGTAATCAATGACTATGTCAGGTATCAAGTCTGTTGTGTTCCAAGGTTTCAGTCAGTGACATGGATATGGGCTTGATACCCCTGTTATCTGGCATAAAAAAAGCAAACAAATAAAATATTGCCATAAAAATGAACAGCTGATCTGATAATTTTTTTATCCTCAAAATGAAAACAAAAACAAAACTTTTCTTTTTTTTTCTGATTTATTTGACATTTTGTGTTAATTTAATTTTCTGATTGAGATTCAGTTTGAATTTCGGAGTTTGAAGTTTGCAAAATTTGAGCTCTGCATGTCGTGGAAATGTTGTGTTATCTAAAACAAAAGCAGCAGGAGTTGTCTTCCTTGACCTTGTTTTGAAATTTGGCTCACTGCTATTGGGTGGGTTTCATTACTTCCATAAGTATCATAGAGATGAGGCTGTTTTCTCAGGCATTAGTATTTACAATATATCTAACATTTTTTAAAACATTCCCTCTTTTTTTGTTAAAAACAAAAGTGAATTGCATGCAAAGTGTTTTTATTTTGACTAACTAAAAATGTTCTTTTGCTGGTAACGTTCTTTTCTGTTTAATTGACCAATTAGAAACAATTCAATATTTAATCGTATTTAGATGGTGTTCATTGATTCACTCTCTATTCAATATGAACCCTTGATTTCTCAATCTCAATTTCTCTATAAATGTAACTATTTCTTTCCCTGGGATACTTTGCCCCTGTCTGGGGAATATTTGGTGTCTTCAGTAGGCTGATTTCATGAGAATAGTGTTACCAAGTCAAGCAGGTGTCAGTTGCAACATGTGACTGACTGGCTCATAATGGCTGTAATTATTAAGTACTACACATAACACATTTTTACCTGATCATGCAGGTGCCAGTTGTAGCACATGACTGTCTGGCTCATAAAGGCTGTAATTATACAGTATTACACATAAATTATTGTTACCTGGTCGCCAGGTGTCTGTAACACAGCACATGGCTGACTCGCACATAAAGGCTGTAATTATATGGTATTAACACTGTTGAATAACTTTAAATATGGTGTGCATTTCTTGTTACAATTGAATGGTTCCCCCTGTATCTGATGAACACACACCATATATTTATTGTTATATCTTGACGATGTACAACATGTAATCCTCTTCGAATAATGAATGGAATGATCCTTGAGCCAACACCTCTACGACATTGACATCAGTATAGAACTAGTCTCATGGGGGGATCTTCCAAGACTTTGTTGTCATTTGAATGTTAATCCTCAGTTAAAAGCTCATTTTCATGAAAATTATAATATCACACAGAACTCAACAGAACTATATATTTCATTACTCTTTAAATATTTACTGCTCTGTCTATATTTGGATATGTATGAAGCTTACTCATTTAAAGCTGCCTTTTGAACATATTCAATCTACCCTGAGTGAGAAGGATACATTAACATGTACATATATCTGGCCTAGCTGAACGTCTGTGGTAAAGAATGCTTGAAGCTTGCATGTTGTTGAGTGTACTCTATTGTAAATATTTACTTGAACTTCTTTGATAACTTGCTTGAAGAAGTTTGGTTAATACAGAATGTGAATATTGTCCACTAATCTAAATAATAATATGGATTGTGTACATGACAATTGTATAAATGAAATGTGAAAGTGTACTGTGTAAGTAATAATGTAAGAAGAGAAAAGGTTCAATTCTAGTTTCAGATATTTGTACTCCTATGCTGATCTCCTTAATAACAGTATGAATATTTGCACAAAACTTAGTGAACACTTTCAAAAAATAAATTTAAAAAGCTGTCGGCGTGTTGGGGGTATTGAGCCTCCTTCAATGTATCCCACAGGTTTTAGTCTCCCAGTAGATGTGAGATTTACGATATAAGCAATCATGTGGAGGGTTTTATTAAGGTTTCTTTTTAGTTTTTCTACTGTATTAAGTATCTAAGAGATATCAGTGAAATACTCTTGGGTACAACATTAAACACTGATTAAACACACAGGTTTTATAATTTAAATATATATGATACAAAAACAGACATGTTCAAGGAGTATAAACACTGGTGATAAGCTCTAAAAGAATAGTGTAGGTATAATACTTTTACATCTTTTTCTATCCTATTTATTATTGCACAAATCTTGATATAAAAAAGATAAATATGTCATGTTGGTCTCTAATATTACCAATATGACTGGCTCCATGTGTGCAATGAATCTGAGAGTGATCTGTTGTATTAATGTCTATGTTGTGTTGTATGTTACAGTTACAGCCAAACAGTGCGTCTGGATCAGGGGCTTTAGAACATGACCCACCCTCACTCTACTCTAGATGTCCCCCAGTAAGTTTACAATCATTTCTGTGGAAACTTCTACAATAACCACAATGATACTGCTGCCAAAACTTCCTTTATAGTTACTCATAATATTATACTTTAAAAACTATCTAAAAAATTGAAAGATAACAAGTGCTGGCAGTTTTGTGACAGACTCTAAATGTGGTGTATTCAATTCCCGTGCAGGTCTAAGCCTTAATAATGTTATGGTGTAGCATATGAATCAGATTAATTATAGGAGTGTTTTCCTTTCAAAAAATGGAGAGTGATATTTATTCCCATATGTTTACATGTGTATACGATTTTAATAGGTTGGATTTTTGCAAATTTCTTTTTGAGTCTTTGACTAGACATATTTGTTACTTTTTTTTTCTCTCTCTCTAAAGTTATAAACTATATTGTTAAAATATTTAATTCACACAAAGCGTAAATGTATGTGTCCTAGTGTCACAAAGTAAACTTGGTTGTTTTTTTCTATATTCAGAGTGATCCGGTACCTGGCCCCTTACCATTAGGTGTGGCTGTGATTGACAGTTCTGTTCGACTCTACGGACTTGTCTTCCCTCATGTGGCCCACAAACATCGCTACCAAATGTTACAGCATTTTATTGAGTGTATCAAGCAGGCCAAGTCACAAAGACAGCAAGCAGTACAGATCAACATTTTTACAGCTGTACTCTGTGCTCTCAAGGTAGGTGACTGGGTGAATGGCCACACATATAAACTCCAACTTCGTGTGAATGGCCTTTTAACACAGTGGTTATGTGTAAACTGCTGATTAAGAGGTCACAGGTCAACAGCAATAATAATGTCTTTCTGTTATTGCATTACATTTTGTCATTCTGAAAACAAAATCATGACACCATTCAGTGTGCTTGAAATGCTCTGTTCAAATTAAGTTCTTTGGGTGTTACTTATGGTTCTACATTTGGAAATAAACGTAGAAATAAAATTCAAATATATCAGGTTTAGTAAGATGAGTATACTTTTACTCTCGTAGACAATATATTTATAACATTATTCTACCTCAATTCCTTAAGCCAGAACACATGTGTTTAATTTAGAGCAAAGTAAGGAATAGTGTGCAGGACAGCATACCACAAATGTTTCATGCCATGTTTTTCTGATTGTAAAGTTCTTCATACAGATAATAAAAAATAACATTTCTTACCTTGTCAGAGTTTATCAGAAACAAAATCTGGTCTGGGTCCAGATGATGTGAAGAAATCTTGTTTCACCTTGATTATGGTAAGTCAGTCACACCGTTAATAATAATAATAATAATATAGAGTGAAAATTATATTGACTGTTGCTTTGTATTTGAGTAAAAAATCTGCAAGCTAATATTTGATACTGATATAAGAACAAAACCCCTTTATAATTGCTGGTTTGTTGAAAAAGACCTTGATATTATAGGGCTTCCGTGAAGGGATAAGTTTCACTAACAGTAAAGATACATTGCTGTTGATGCACAATGAATGACCCAACCGATTTGTGTTTGAACAGGGGGCTCTGGGTAGCTCTAACCCCATATTAAGATGTGCTGCGGGAGAGGCCTTAGGTCGTATGGCTCAGGTGGTAGGAGATAGTCGCTTCATTGCTGAGATGGCTCAATACAGCTTTGATAGGTAAGTTCAGCTCTCCTACAAAAATGTGGCCAGAAACGTTTATCAGAGAATAATGAACTATATTATATATATATTGGAGAGAAAGAATTGTATCCTCTACCTGGATGAAAAATAGTTGTAGATCCGCCATTAGCGCGCTGGCCCTGATAGTTAGAGACCCTAGCTAAATCATTGTGTAGGCAAAATAAATTTCCTTTCTCATTGGTATGTTGATTTAGTTGCCAGTAAAATGTCCTTAATCAAAAGTTATAAAATATCTGTCATATGACCTCAAATGCCCTGAAAAAAAAATAAACAATTTAAGCACAAAACCTAACAACCCCGTATAATTTTTTATTTTCAATATTTCACTTCTTAAAGAAAGGATAACATTTTCAAAAGGTGGGAAAAAAAATAATAAAAACAAACAAATCCTGTGCATCATAAATGATTCACTGTGAGTCGTTGCAATCTATGCTGTATCAATATTTCCGTCTTACTTAGGTTAAAGTCTGCTCGAGATGTAGTGAGTCGGACTGGTCACTCGTTAGCCTTGGGATGTCTCCATAGATATGTTGGTGGTATGGGGTCAGGGCAGCATCTGAACACAAGTATCAGTATATTACTGGCTTTGGCACAGGATTTCAACTCTCCTATTGTACAGGTACATTTAGTTTTCTCAGGTAAATTTATATCTTATCAGTATATCTGTCCCAGAATATAATTAGAATTTCTTGAACTTAGTGGTAAAAGTACATGTAATACTATGAAAAAATAACTAGTACTCTTTTCTAATAAAGTCTTTTTGTTCCTGACATTATAATACTGGAATTCTTATGAAATGTAGAATTTACTAAAAGTACGTTACTCCTTTGTTAATCCTATGATAGGTGTGGGCATTACATGCTCTGGGCCTGATAGCCGACTCAGGTGGTCCTATGTTTAGAGGATATGTGGAACCCACTTTGTCCCTCGTTCTTCAACTGCTGCTGACAGTCCCTCCCTCTATAGTGGATGTCCACCAGTGCTTGGGGAAGTGTCTCTCTGCCCTTATTACATCACTCGGACCTGAGCTCCAATGTAAGTTTATAGCTTGTATTGAAGAGAAGTTTTTAACCCTTCCACAAATCATGCCTTAAATGTTCATGATAAACTTATATTTTTCAGAAGTATGTTAATGCATGACTTATTGTTATTATTGCACTAGCTCAGCATGTTTTGGCCTTTTTGCGACTTAAGTAAAATAGATTAAAAAAATATAAATCAATAAAAAAAGTGAGTGATAAGGCCAGTACATTTAAACTACAAATCGTTGAGTTTAAGTCGACTCAAACACAACTACACCATATCTAATATCCCTAGCTTGATAACTTGTGTTCGATGTGTCTTTTGGCTTGAAGCACCTTCTATTAAAAATGAGGCCACGGCTGTGGTTTAGTAGATAGCGTGCACACTTACTTATCCAACTTGAATGTACCGTTCATGGGATCAAGTCTGTCTGTCGACCATCAGGTATATGAGTGAGTCACACAATGTCGCTCCAGCAATCGCAGGGGTGGTTTTTACGAGATTTCCTCTTGGTTTTCCACCGTATTAGGCAAGGAGCAGTGTGAAGTGGACAATTCGTCGCATATAAGTGAAATACCCTTGAGTACGATATTAAACCCCAATCAAACAAACAAACAATTCTATTGAAAGGACTAATTACATTATCCATTTATCCAGAAATAAACAAATAAGTCATGTTTTTGATGTTGCAGTGAATTCTGCCTCTAAAGCGACAGCTCGTCTCTATTGTTTGGTGTGTTGCGCCATAATGCAGGATCATACAGACTCCCTGGTGCAGGCGGAGGCTATCTCATGTTTACAGCAATTACACATGTTTGCTCCTCGACATGTCAACCTGACGACTCTTGTACCGCATCTCTGTGTATGTATTACGGAATGAAACAACTGTATATCTTTTTTAATATTTCCTGTTATTTGATGCTTACCTTTTTTTGTAATATAACACAGTTAAAGATAGTGTAACATAATGTTAATAATTTACATTTCTGTACTTTTCTGTGTAAAGATCATTGAAACACAGACATTTAAAAAAAGAAAGATAGCCTATTCTGGGTCTCTTAAAATGTAGTGGATTGCAGCTCTTGAATAGTCCTTATAATACTATAACTTCATAAATAAAGTTGATTTGTTGCACTGGTATTGTCATTGCCAGTCTGCTAAATAATGAGCCGGAATGTTAAACCAAAATGATAAAGGCTAAGTTTGTTGGTTATTTCTTGTTTACAAATGTAAAACCTAATGGGTATATTAAAACTTGATCTTCTGAATAGGCCACTGTGAAGAGCTCACATCTACTGTTGAGGCGTGCTGCAGTCGCATGTTTGCGACAGCTGGCTACAAGAGAAGCCAGGGAGGTTATTCAACATGCGTTGACGTTGGCCGATGATGACAGCCCTGTAGCCAGTAAGATGACAGATATGGGTTTAGAAGGAGAGTTATTTGGGATGATGGACACTGAAACAGATGGGAAGCTTATCTCTGACGTACAGGACACCTTAGTCAGCCTGCTTCAATCCTTGGCTACAGAAAACCTCAGTCGATGGCTACTGCTGATAAAAGATGTCCTTTCACAATCTGCAGGTAGACAAGTCTTGAAACTGAGATGGCACTTTAGAAAAATTGATCATTTGTTTTCCAGAATGATTGTTTAACTCTTCAAAGTAATTTCTTTATTGATGGGACCTGTTCATGTCTCATTGTCTATTTGAGTTTTCACATCCCCTGTTTTAACATGGCCAATTATTTGCAAAATTTTGAGGTAAACTTTCATGTTAGCTAGTGGGTGGTTGGCGGGAGCTTCATGTTGCCCTGGGGCTTTCAGAGCTAAAGGGGAACAGGAAGCCAATCTGTTTGTGGTGTCTGTTTCGCTTCCTGTTGTTGTCCTGTCTTGATGCCAATGTGTCAAGGGTGGTTTCCTTCTTCCAATGGGCTGGCATGTCGTCATATAAGTGAAATACCCTTGAGTACGACGTAAAACCCCTATCAATCAAACAAACAAACAATCATGTTAGCTATATTTATAAACCACAATATAGTTTTCCATGATAGTGTAGAAAAGTCTTTACGCTGAATTTTTTTCACACATTTTTCCTACAGCTTGTTTATTCAATTCTGGTTGTAGATTCTACTAGTACATTAATGGAGACTAGTGTGATGGACGACGATGACAAAGATGATGACTCAGAAGATGTTGATGTCAGATTTAAGGCTCCAGACTTGGACAACACCCACCCTACAGTCGCTCCCAGGTCAGTTTTCTCTTCTTTATTATTCATCAAAAGTTATGCATGGATTTATGTTTTAAACCAGGTCGACAAAGATAAAATAAAAAACGTAATTCGAATTGATTGATTTTATTGTAGATGGCCCACAAAGGTGTTTGCTTTTGACTGTCTCCAGAAGATCATCGCTGCTTGTGAGGAAGATGAGACACATTTTGATCTGATTACTGCTAAAGAACTGAAAAGCTCCACTGGCAAAGGTTAGTAAGCCTGGACAAAAACATGGTGACAGTTTGTGTTAAATCTAAATTATCTTGTAAAGCTCCATGGCTTATGTGACCACAATAGAAATTAAATTTGTGCAAAATATCATGTTTTTAAAATATTTAACTGGGCTTCTGTTCAGCAGATATTAATTCTAACAGGAAAAAAAACTATGAATGATAATGCTCTCTCTACAAGAAGTAGCAAAATCAACACTTACATTCCTACACTGGATTTCAGATCAGTATGGATGTGGTATCCAATCAGTTATCACCGGCACAAACCAGTTATGATGGTTAAATTTGAACAGTTTTAATGCTATATTTTCATATATACATCTTACTGGTAGAGGTACACTGATTTAGTCATCAACTCTATATTTTCATGCAAAAGTCTGCCCATTTTTATGGTATAGATTACGCTTGTGTGTTTTTTATGATGGGCAAGTACTGTTTTGTTTTAGGTGATTATTTAGTGTTACACCTGGCCGAGTTAGTTAGGATGGCTTTCATAGGGGCAACCTCTGACAGTAATCAACTTAGATTGGCTGGCTTATCAGCTCTACAGGTAACTACATACACACCTTGATTTTGGTTTCAATGTGTTAAAAATAAACATTTTAAATGTACTTGACTAAGATTTTAATTTTTATTCTGAGCTTCTCTCTTTCTATCTACTAGAATAATAGCCTGTGGCTTAGTGGTTACCTCCTGCTATCTTATCCTAATTCAAAATACCGTTCACGAGATCGAGTCCCTGTGTCTACCATCAGGTATATGAGTAAGTCATATAAGTGAAATACGCTTGAGTATTATGTTAAACCCCAATCAAACAACTAGAATAATAAAATGGTCACTGTCACATATGAAAGAAATTACTTGTGATTAGGGTAAAACAAACATATTGTATGATTACATTTTTGTTGTTTTAATTTTCAGGATATTATTGGTAAATTTGCTAAGGTTCCGGAGCCAGAGTTCCCAGGTCACGTTATATTGGAACAGTTTCAGGCACAGGTATGTCTACTCTGGATATTACTGGCTGTTAGGTATATGTACAACAAACATTTCATTAAATCTGTAATTGGTGAAAACGCTATGGATCTCTGATTTGCGGAAAAAACCCCACCAAAAACATAACTCTCTTGTGGCACCAGTAGTCATTCAAGCACACTGCACAGTGTTAAATTCTGTTCTACAGACAGTGAGGTGTTTGATTGGTGGCAAAGTGCTGGCAAAAATTGTTTATATCAAATCTATGGAGGCAACTTTTTGGTTTGTTTCATGAATTCACTGTCGTATGCAAGAAAACTGACTAAACATTAAGACAAATGATTTATAGATTATTTATTATTAGTTATTGATGATTTTAATATAAATTTGTTGTCCTTGATGACCTCCCCTTATTTCATGTTCTCAAGGTTGGTGCGGCTCTACGACCAGCGTTTTCTGCAGACACACCTTCAGATGTTACAGCAGCTGCTTGTGAGGTAGGTCTGTCCAACTGTCCCATTTCAGGAAAAATATTATGTAATTATGTTTACTGTTGCTGCAGACAAAACATTACACATGTGGCAAGAACTAGTAACTTTTTCTGTTGAAATGTTATTGTGATGACCTGGCCCCTCATTGTTGTTATTTTTCTCTGTTTCATTTCTATGATTAATTATATCTGGCAATGTGTTACTGGTGCAGGTCTTCAGAGAAGTTGGTAAATTAATGATGTGTTGTTGTTGTTAGGTTTGCAGTAGATGGATTGGTAGCGGAGTGGCACGAGACCTGAATGATCTACGCAGGGTTCACCATCTTCTTGTCTCCTCTCTGGCTAAACTGAAGACAGGACAATCAAGGTCACAACTCTATAATGAGAGTGCCACAACCATGGAGAAATTAGCTGTGCTCAAGGCATGGGCTGAGGTAAAGTAGTTCTGACAAATTGCCTAACTAGTAATCTGTTATCAGACTATCAATGGGATTCATTGATGTTTGTTTGTTTCTTTCTTTTTTTGATTGGAGTTTAACGTCGTACTCAAGGGTATTTCACTTATATGACGACGGATTGTCCACTTTACAATGTTCCTTGCCTCATTACGGTGGAAAATCGAGAGGAAACCTCGTAAAAACCAACCCTGCGATTGCCGGAGCCACATCATGTGACTCACTGATATACCTGATGGTCGACAGACGGACTCGATCCTGTGAACAGTAAATTGGAGTAGGAGTAGTAGTAGGATTAGTAAGCGCACACGCTACCACTAAGCCACGGCTGCGGGCCTCCTTGATGGACTAACCAGTGTTTATAGCCATACCCATATCGACAATAACACTGGCATATAATGGGAAAGATGTTGCAAAGATGGAAACTTAAGGTTCCTCTAGTGCTACGTAACGACTATGTACTTCGCCTAACCACAGGCAAGATACAATTAGACAATAAGCAATATCAATATACAAATATATTAAGGGGTCATAGTTGTCAAATGATTAAGTGGACAATTTTTTGTCCATGAGACAACACGTTTCAATTTGTCTTTAACAACTGTTACATTGCTTTTATATTATTTAGTGTTTGTGATACATTAAAATATCAAGCAGTTAACTGATTGTCACATCTAATAATCTTTACCTCAAATGTAGAGAAAGCAGGGTAGTTTTATATAACACTTTTGTTTTATTGTTATGTGTAGGTGTATATAGTAGCTGTACAGAGAGAGCAGGAGAAGATGTCTCTAAGTAAAGAGAAAATTGACAGAACAGATGAGGGATTTGAGAGTGCCGGTGAAAGTCTATTGAGTCTTGTGCAACCGGAGTTATCTTCTCTTAGTCAGAACTGGATGGCAGCTCTCAAAGATCATGCTCTACTCTCATTACCACATGGTATGTGCTTAATGATGGTATGTGCTTAATGACAATGACGGTATGTGCTTAATGACAATGACGGTATGTGCTTAATGATGGTATGTGCTTAATGACAATGATGGTATGTGCTTAATGACAATGACGGTATGTGCTTAATGACAATGACGATATGTGCTTAATGACAGCTTGTGCTTAATGACTGCTTGTTACCGTGGTTGTTAAAATGTTTTGGCTTCCAGAAACCGCAGCTCATCATTAACCAAGTACTCCATACAGAGTGATTGACCGACATAGGTCTGTCCCTGTGTGAAGTATATTTCCTGAGACAGATTGTTGGTGACTGTGCATCATGGCTGAAATAACTCGAATTAAACATGGGATACTTATCGGCACTTGCTATAGAATGCAGAAGATTCTTACATACAATATTATTTATCTAATCAATGTAAAATATAATTTTTAATGAAAACAATGATATTGATAAATGTTGATGTTAATTCTATCTGTCAGAATACTCCAGTCAGCTTCCCCCAGAGGGTGGTGCATTTTACCAGGTAGAGACAATGGAATCGGCTCGACCCCATTACAGGAATGCTTGGCCTTCAATTCTCTATGCTGTCACCATCTGGCTGCATGAGACAGGATTTGTTGACCTATCTCCAGAGAGACGAGAAGGGAAACTGGCCAATGAGAAGGGTTCAAACAACCCCCTTCCAGCCAACATGTCAACCATCCCAGCTAACATGAACCCAGAGGAAGTTAACACGGACAGAGTCTATCTTATTCTTGGTAAATAAACTTGTGTTAAAATAATGGGTGTGTGGTGACCTTTAAAGTAAACCTAGAACTCAATTGTTTGACTTTGAGTGTAGTAGATCAGATTTCAATTCAGGTAAAGTTAACAGATGTAATTTTCAAATTTGGTCAGAATTCACAAGTTTCCTTAATTCCATATAGATGATAAAATGCAGGAATAAATAATATCAATGGATTTATGTTGTAGGTATCTGTATGGAATCCTTCTGTAGTCCAACTTCTCGTCTCCCAGACAACACAGTGGAAGTTTGTCTTAAAGCAATCCTGATGCTTTTCAACTCTAGCTGGCCTCGGAAGTTACTGGGAGAAGAGGCAGCTTTGTCGAGAGAACTTTTAAACGTTATGCATAAGTAAGGACAAATATTTAACATATTTTAATGTTTATACATTTAAAGTCCAATATGCCTTAACATAAATCTAAACTTAAGTTATGTAAAAATATGTTTATATGTTCAATTAATGTTCTGGCCCGCGGACGTGGCTTAGTGGTAGCGTGTGCGCTTACTTATCCTACTTCGATTTACCGTTCATGGGATCAACTCCGTCTGTCGACCATCAGGTATATCAGTAAGTCACTGGCAATCCAGTGGGTGGTTTTTACAAGGTTTCCTCCCGTTATCCGGCAAGGAGCCGTGTGACGTGGACAATCCATCTTCATAAAAGTTAAATACCCTTGAGTACGACGTTAAACCCCAATCAATCATACAAACGAACAAACAAACAAATCAATAAATGTACTTCATCAAGAATTGTATTTCATCAAGAATGGAAGGAAATTGCTTTAACAAGTCTCAAGTTGAGAATATGACCATTAAAGTAAATTACGACCATTGGCACCTTCTTGGATCTGCAAGGAGACTTTCTAAGGACAGGCCTTCTGATTTGAGGTGTGCTGTCCTATGCTATAACACAGATTACTCCCTTCAATTCAGAAAGCTTGTAAGGGTATCTGTGTATTTATGGTATAGTTTTGACATTCAGTAGAAAGATGAAAAAAAGGTGTTGTAAATACCATTGTCTTCGGTTGGTGGTATACAGAAGAAAAGCCTTAACCATTGTTAGATCTGATACAACACATATCTCTCCATGGTTTATTTACCATGTTTTTATTGTATCCAGGTTGTTACCAATCAGAAGGCCTGTAATATCTATATATTAATGGTATCATTTTGACATTCATTTTATCCAGGTTGTTGCTGACGAGAGAAAATCTGTCCACTCAGTTATTAGTTATAGAGGTGGTGAAAAAGGTCATTCTTTCTGCACAGGAGTTTTTAGATTTTGATAAAGCACGCCAAAAAGGTATTTTTTTATTAATTTTTTTATTAAAGAACATTAAACACCTACAGACAAGTTATCAGTGAGAAGTATAATGTCTCAGATACAGACCCCCAATTCTTACTGGACTACACGATATAACTCTGGGCATCTTGTTGAAATAATTCTTATATAACCAGTGTTTATCTTAAGATTGGTAAATTTGAAACATGGTTAAAACTGAGAAGAAAAAAAATATAATAACAATTTTTTTCCATACAGCTTTAAATAATACATTCCTTACTTTTCATCCACACATTTTTATTATGTGGTATTGAGATGGACCAATCAATGGTACTACAGTCCTCTCTACTTTGCTTTGCATTAAACCCCAATCAAACAAACAGAACCTCTATAGTTTGTCCGTGGACATAACCATCATTTACTTTAGTTAAGTCGGGGTTAAACCCCAATCAAACAAACAGAACCTCTATAGTTTGTCCGTGGACATAACCATCATTTACTTTGGTTAAGTCGGCGTTAATCCCCAATCAAAAAAACAGAACCATTATTGTTTGTCCGTGGACATAACCATCATTTGCTTATTACAGAGATGGAGACATCCACTGCCAGCACAGAAGGAAGTACAGAGTCAATGGACACAGTGGACAGCACTATTTCTATGGGGGAGGGAGGAGAGACAGGGGAGATTACTCCGGGTAGATCGGTTGTCTATGCTTGTCTTGAGGTGTGTTTATGTGTGGTTGTGAGGAACATTCCTGCCCTGAATCCATCAGCGCCGCAGACCGGCTTCCAGATTCCTACCCGTCTCACTCGTTTGTCAGAGGAGGCGTGTCAACTGGTATCAGCTGCAGTGCTTACATTAGCAGACCTTCCTAATCTCTGCTCTCCTATTGGTGAGTCATTCACTTTGTCCATCTTTGTCTGATTTAACTCATTTTTTAAAATTCTATCGTTGAATAGACCGTTTTCCTGAAGTAAACTGTTATGACAAAGCTAACTATGTGTATTGTGTTTACCCAACTAGTGCATGCAAGATTTTAACAAATACTCAAATTTTTTCTTTATCGTCAATAGGCAAGCAGTATAAGTTAGCATGTCTTTTTAGAAAGATTCTTATTAAAACCCATTAGTGAAAAGAGATTTGTGCCTTAAATTTGAATCCTGTTTGTATTTTAGGAAGTGTTGCCATCCTGCCCACAGTTTTACACTTGGTCACAGGTGTTTTGAGAGAGTTAGGTGGGAAGTCTAATGAACACCGAAGCCCCACTGTGATAAGCGGTTGTCTGACAGCACTTAAATCTCTCTGTACTTCATCATACACTCAAGATGAATATTGCGGGGGAGAGTGGCTAAAGTTACTGCAAAGTGCAATCATAACAGTGCTGGACTTCTCTAAACCAAGTAAGATTTCAAATAGGCTTCCCTGTAATAACAAAAACCGATTTTGTTAAACAAGCTAACAGGAAGAATATAAATATTTTCTGATCAAAAATAAAAAGGGAAAATTATAACATTTTCTTTCTTAAGTTTGACCTATTAGCCCTTAAGTCTGTTTATTTGTGCAAAGAGTAAATAGTTCTGAAGAGTAGGACTTGACTGTCCCTGAAATGAAAACCAAATCTCTCTTCCATGTCTAGTATAAAATACATTAGAGATAACTATTATCTTAAATTATAAAATAGATCAAAATAGATATATAGTATCAAATCTGACCAGAGAAAGAAGAATTATGTTCAGTACACAATGGCCTAAGTTTGGTTGTCATAGGACATCCAGTACTGGAGTATTATTTAATCTGTTAATGTGAACCGACCCGCAGCCGTGGCACAGTGTCTCGGCCTACTGGTCATCCTTTGATACACCCCTCACAAGTTCAAGTCCATCTGTCCACCTCAGCTATACGAGGGTATCACAGGATGTGGCTCTGGCAATTTAAGAAGTTTCTTCTTTGTGTTCCACTGCATTTAAGTAAAGGCTGAGTGGGGAATACCCTAAAGTATGACATTAAATGTCATCTTTGGCCAAAATTGTTTTTAGAACATTTCCCAAGTTTGTATTTGAAGGAAACCAAATACCAACTTTGACTGTGTGTACATGGGCTTTGTATTTCTCTGCTATGGCCCCACATGTTATGTATCAAACTTGGCTGAGTAGAACAAAAATCAACAAGTTTGTATTTATTATTTTAGAAGAAGAGCGTCCTGGCTTAGACGAAGACACCCTAATGTTGACACTTACTGTGTTCATGGTATCGTGTCCCAGAGAGATACTTGGCTATCAGAATATAATAACACCTTGTTTGGAGGCTTTCAAAGACTCCTGGGAAACAGAAAGTATTCAGGTGAGGCAGGAAATATGGTTATAGGATTTTAAGAGGTTTCTTCCCAGTTTTCCATCATAAATTAGGCACGAAACAATGTGAAGAGGACAATCCGTCCTCATACAAGTGAAATACCCTTAAGTACGACTTTAACACCCCAATCGAACAAACCTATGTATCCACATTAATGTCCAGGTCGAATTGGTTGTTTAAAGTCGCATAAGATTGACAACACTATAGTAGAGGGCCAGTCGCTCAGTGGTTAGAGGGTTAGAGAACTTAACCTTCAATGTACCTCACAAGTCCTGTCCTTAATTGGACCTGAGATATAGAGAGCGATCACAGGTGTGGCAGAAGTGGACAGTTCAATGTCATATGTGGAGTACCCTTAAGTATGACATTAAACACCAATCAAAGAACACTTTATAATATGATACAAATCCACTAGGCTTCCACTTGTCCACACCAAAACATGGAACAATCTACAGTATATACATGTAGGAATATCTTGTTTGAAGCTTATTCACAAACAGTGTAATTGTTTTGTAAAATGTCTTATTTATCTTTTTTTTTTTGCAGAGAATTAATGTTTCATTGAATAAAAACTCAATTTATTCGGTTAGTTTTTGATGTATTATGGTATTGACTTATATATTTCAACTTCAGTCTAAACAGCGTTGTCTACAAGCCTTCACATCTATAATACGCCAGCAGTCTGATCCTGTCATCTATAGTCCTTTTATTCATGCCCTCACCCCTAAAGTGTTTGAGTTCTTGTATTCGCTGGAGAAACCAGTCAGTGAGAAAAAAGTGGGTTTAATTCTCGAGTCACTCAACATGGTGGAAACACTTGTATCATTGGCACCAGATGACAAACGTAAGCTAATCTACAGTACTGCTTTCATAATATGTAGCAAGAATTCATCTATTTAACAAAATCAAATGTATATCACCTTATAAAAGTGAATTTTGCTAACCACCATCTGTGATTGTTAAAAACATATTTTTTAAAAATATTGTGATGCTTGTTATCTATAATTCTAAAATTTTGCTTGCAAACACAACTTTTCATTCTTTCTCCAATTCAGTCTACAAGCCGTGTATCCGGTTATATCTGTGATTGGGTAATGACGTAAATTGCTTGTCAAGGGAAATCCCTCCTGAACTAGGCCATCTATATCATCCAATCACAGTGAAGCAAATACATCGCTTGTAGGCTGAATTGGTAAAATAACCCTAAATTTTGTTCGTTTGTAACCAAAATTTGAGAATTATGGATAACTAACATCACAATTCTGGGTTAGAATTTGAAGATGAGCTATTTGTCTCACAGACAGGTGAGATTTTATGTGATTAGTGGACTTGAATTGGGTAAATTTCACCACAGTACAAGCTGGGTCGACCCCATGAGTGTCACCCTTCTTCTTTTCTATGTATTTTGAATAAATGAAGAGAGAAAAATGTGCTTGCCTCCACTGGGATTCGAACCCTGGACCTTTGGGTTACAGGCCCAACACTCTACTGACTGAGCTACAGAGCCTCATGGCATACATGTATATGATCTCTATGGTACTGAGCCCCCGTGCTTTTCAAGGCTGCTGTATACAATGTATGTTATATATATATACTCGTGAGTTTTTGTTTTAACTTTTGTTTTTGTTCGTTCAGGTATAGGTTTGCTGGCACTTCTCGTACCTATCTTGATATCATTTTTACCAGAGGACTCCAATTCGGCATCAAACTCAAAACTGCCACAATCTCTTCATGAATTTGTTCTGCAGAGACTCATGAAAATAGGACCTTTATATCCAGAACAATTCAAAACTATCATGATGTCTACAGCAGATCTCAAACCCAGATTAGAGGCGGCAATACGAGCAAGTCAAACAGAAACCTCTTCTAAGTTAGATCAAAAAGCCAAAAATGCTCCCCAGATGCACAGAGCACCCACTATAACATTGAAGACAAATTTTGCCAACTTCACGGGCTGAAATCCCTTAACATGAGCTGTAGTATTTTTTGTTGTTCTTATGAAGATGGTGTTGGCATATTTAGTGATGATTTAAACAAGATGATTCTGCCGCTAGATCAAATCTCATGTATTCAGTTTGATAGTTAACACAAAACTTTGGAAAACTGTGACTGTAGCAAACAAACAACTCCTTTGGATATGCTGTCTTTTATATGAATTTCATGAACACTATTAAATATTGTCTAAACTCTTTTATCTTTAGAATTTAGATTGATAATTCTTCCATCTTAACGACTGTTCACAACCAATATGAAAAATTGTTTATTGTGCTTAGATATGGAATCATGTGTGTATTATGAAGTTTGTTCCGGTTTTGTCATCAAATTTTGTTTGTTCATTCACAAGATGGAATCCGTTCAAACGTGAAAGAGTCAGCCTGGTTGAAGCTCAGTATTGTCATTGGAATGAAATAGGATTACGTGTAGCGATGAACAGTGACCGTTTTAAATAAATCCAGCAATAGGAACAGAATCATTATTCATTGTGGCAATTCTACAATAATGAGAAGGCAGGGAAGACCTTTTAAGTTATCACAATTTATCTCTTCTACAACCAGTAAGGTCAAACTAGACTTCAGATAGTGGCTATCCAATTATATGTAAAGGTGATGTGCCTGTAAAACTTTTGGGAAAACATGTGTGAAACATGGACAGGTGCCCTGTCCTAAGAATACGAAATTAGGTGGAAATTAAAATATTGTAGCGTGTCTTGAATGCTAGGTACCACAGAGATGGTTTTAAACACTAAATCTTTAAGAACTTTTATACAATTTTATCTGTTTCTGTCTCTTAATGTAAGAGAGTCAATTGATAATTTGTTTACAATCCAATCATTTAGTAAAAGAACTACACACTTGTTAGTTTGCCATACATGTATTCAGGACAGATAGTCAAGAGAAACCCTTCTACA
This sequence comes from Mopalia vespertina, assembly GCA_030265115.1. Taxonomy (NCBI): domain Eukaryota; kingdom Metazoa; phylum Mollusca; class Polyplacophora; order Chitonida; family Mopaliidae; genus Mopalia; species Mopalia vespertina. The sequence goes on from JAQQZZ010080239.1 coordinate 27,506, forward strand.
AGGCTTGAATGCCGTTTCCGTACAATGAATGTATCTTAACTGTTTTATGGTGAGAACTCGGTTGCCTAACATGTCATGATATGATACTGACAAACTTCAAGGTGCAAAGGTCTGATTCTGGTGTATATATTATCTATTAAAATGTTCATATTGTTATAAATTTTGTCCACCACTTTTATCAGTGCTGATGTTAAATGTTAAAAGTGTAAATTTTTCTATAGATGAATCCTGATTAGGACTTGAGAGTGTATATACTATTATTTATTGCGATTATCATGAGAATGGGTAACACTAAATAAAATAAATTGATAATCTAGTCTGCATATATGCACAATTTTAATGCTGTTGTGGGCAAATTAATGAAAAGTACATGTTTGCTCTGTTATGAATTCTAAAGGTTTGCTAATATGTCTATTGACGAGATGAAGGATGTGATATACAGCAATAGTAACAAACGATTGTCAGGATTGTTATCAAGAACCTAACTAAATCAGAAAAAAACACACTTTCTTACTTTTTAAATAATGTCAATATGACCACCTTTTAATGCTAAGCAAAAAAAAAAAGATTCTTACATTTATAACCCTGAAAAATAGTTTTGGTGAATGATATTTTATATTTTGGGGGACATCTTTTATCTGAGAAGGCTTCAGAAGAACACTAGCTCTACACCATTTTATAGTTCAGAAAGAACGATAATATACTACATGTATGTGGTTAGTTAATTGCCAAAGAACAAAAATCAAAATGACCTCATTGATATTTCTGCTGTCAGTTCCAAAAACTAGCATGGCAATCTGACAGGTCATGGGTGTTAGACATGGATGTTTGAAGAAAATATCAGCATTTTATAAGTAGAATTCAGGGTCCACTTTGTAAAGCGATAGTAGGACAAACATCAACCATACATGTAGTAAAACTGGGTGAAGACTTTAAACAAATATTTTATCATTTGATATTTTTTTTGTCACAGGACACTTACAAAAAGAACTCCCAATTTTTGTTCATTACAAAATTAGGTTTACATTAAAATTCATCAAAACATTTTGGAGGCCTACAATCTATGAATATATTGTATAGACATATATATCTAACCAAGAAAACACATTAGAGCATGTTGTAAATATTATATTGGTGGGACTTTTCTTTAGCATGATTCTGGTTTTGTGTATTTCAGTCCGGTCTGTTGTACTGGTAAACCACGAATAGCGGTTTAATATGGTTTTGTTGTATATTTTCCTAAACATGTGAACAACTAAGTGAGTGTCGTTCTGTAACAGTGATATTTTTATTTTCTACAGTTCTCCCATGTTGTTTGATTGGCATGTCTATAGTGCTTTGTATAACGCCTTATTATAAAAGTTTACTGGTAAATTTATTTGAAGCATAAGCATTAGAGCAAACATAATAGATTGAAGCCGTGTCTATATAAATTCTGTATATAGTAGTTGGTGTTGATACAGCACAATATTTTTAGAGACTGTCCGGACAGAGGCTGTTACTGGTGTGTAAGTGGCTTACAAGGACAACTATGTTCAATGCAATCTTCAAATTGAATGTTTTTATCGTTGAAGAATCTTGTTACAAAAATAATATGTGTCTTGGATTTGTGTTTGTAAAGAAATGTCACCAGTGAAAAGATCTGTGTACATATATCCATTTATATATTTCTCTTGTTATACTTGTCTGAATCTTACATATTCTTAAAATAAATGTCTCGTGAGGTTGATTAATTATGGCACAGCAGATACTTCTTCTATGGCTGTAGCATGTAATTCTGAAAAATAAACAAGTTCAGCTTTGCAAAAAATTACATTTGACAGGCTTAAATATGCTTCCATTCTTCAACTTCTTCTTCAGTAGTTGCAACCTATGACATTTTAATAAGACAAAAGTCCAGATGGACATTGAGAATTCTTTAATGTACGCTTTTATATTATGACTGAATTGAGCAGTTGTCATCAATTTTGCCTTATTATTACCAAAGTAAGCAAATCAAAAAATGTCATAAGTTTATTACCAAGGACTGATAAAGATTGTTCATTCGTTGTATTTAAACGGTTAATGTAAAAACAATGCACGTTCTATTGATCTCCTGTTAATGTCCTTTCTATCATCTGGTCATATGCTGCTAACCAACAGTTTTATTCCGACCTACTCTACATTACAACCCTTCGTGGACCTGCCAGAATATACAGTTGCACCCCCTGGTGAATAAAGTTATCAAGGTCCCCCAGTTACAATTATATCCAACCAATCAGTTATGCACTTACAAGTTTGACAACTTAGTTGTTCTTGACAAATCGCCACATTTTTTGACTAGTCTAGTGACTCTTGTCTCCTTGTATCACGACATCTGATTGAGTGCCTAGAAATCCTCAGGCTGCCAATCAATTGCTTGGCTCTAGATTCTGGTTATAGCGTCTCGATCCACCAAGGGTTGTAATGTAGAATATTAGTACAGAAAAACACACTGGTTATGGATGAAGCCTTATGGTCAAAGTCACTAGTTTCAATCTTGTTGTAAAGGGAAGCAAGTCTCAATGCATGAAACTGCATTACCCAAACACTATGAAATATCTTATCATCTTTTTGACTTTTTGGAGGGTGTTCGCTTCGAGGACTTCGAAGTTTTGCCTTTTGATGAGCTGTCCTTTTTCTTATCTTTGCCCTTTTGGTCTTTCTTTTTATCTTTTTTCTTGTCTTTATCTTTCTTGGTTTTTCCACTTGCCTTTCCCCCCTTTCCACTCCCCCCACCCCCTGATCTGCTGCCTCCTCTACCCTCAATGTCGCTATTATCGGGTAGAGAGCAGCAGCAGTTAGGACAGGAGTTACACACATAGCCTTGTCCAGGACCGTCTGAATCTCCGTACTCAATGGCAGTTATCACAGCAGTCTGAAACACGCGCAGCATCACTGTTACAATAACCTGTAAGCAGATAAACACATGATGTCAAGACTTACGCGACATTATGTCAGTTAAGTGTGGTCTGTGATTCTCCCGTACAAAATATACTATTTCAAATCTTATACTAGTATACACTTTATTGCAGATCTGTTTTAACAAGGTTGTAATTTAATACTTTTAAAAATGTTATGTTGCCTGCACAACACAACAGTGATGAAAGTCCACCACAACTCTCTCGCATACGCAGACTTACAATTTATCTATATGAAGAATGTCTCTTATTATTATATGAATTTTATTCAACATTTTTGTGCGAGTTGGCAATCTGAAATGTGTGAATGGGATTAGCATACGTCTTACCTCCAAAATGAAAGCAACAATGGATAGGTGGCCGAGTGGAGCAAAGACTTTATACTGGAAATAGTGCTCTAGAACTTTGTTACAGCCATTTGTATGAATGGTCTCTCTGTCAAAGTTTGGGTGTTTGCTTGAGTGGGTCATTGAATGGTGGATACACGGTCTTAAAGCACTGATATCACAACAACTAAACGGGACGTCGTCCCCTCTATAGCCATCATCGTATACCTTACTGGAAACAGAACAAACCATATGCAAGTTCAGCTGATAGCGGTTGGTATAATATAACTCTATAGCAAAGAAGTTAATAACATGCAAATAAAACAAATATACGTAAAAAGGTGATTACGCAGCTCCAACAACGTAGGTATATGAAATGGAAAACTTTCAAAGAAACCAGATTCCGATTCCATGAGCTAGCGAGTCCAGGGATATTGATTGGGTTTAATAACATCGTTGGGCCAGTGAAAATGTCTGAGAATGCGTATTTTATTTAGACTTGTATATTATACAGTCAATAGGGGAATTGTAGGCCGAAACTTGAAATATGGAAATATTCACACAGTTCTAACACGAACAGAGCTCGTACATGTAAGCCTATTTGTTAGTTTGGCAGATGGATAATCCATTGACTGTATAAGCTTATACAACTCGATATTCTCATCTAGGATAATCTCTAAGAAGAAACTGAAAGTATTCTAATTTGGATTTACTAATCAACCAAGAACAATGATGCTCAAGTTCCGGATTGCGTGCCTATACCTGGTTATCCTGGGGTCACTGGTGTTGATGTAGTTCTTATGGACCCAGCTAATGTGGAACCAGTCTGTGTAAGCCTCCGCACCACAACAGCGAAAGTCCATCTGCAGAATATCCAACTCTGTTTTTACCGCAGGTTCACTCTTGTACTTCCTCATGGCTTTGAAAAAACCCGCTTCTAAAGCTTCGTCTATTACTTCGTGGTGTTTGTAACACAGTATGGCGGCAGTCAGTACCAGAATAGCTAATATAAAGAGCATTATAACCAGAACCAACAGAATTCCTAACCACATATCCCGATTTCGTCCACTGACGCAGTCAAATGATACCTTGGCCACAAAGCCGTTTATAAGTAGCACCAGGCATCCAGTGGCTATCAAATAGTCTGTGAAAGCACTTCCAGTATACGAACCCATCATCAACACCCGATCTTCTATTCTCAGTTTCATGTAAATGGCTACACATATAGTAATAGCTCCAATCAGACTGAGTATACTGTTTATTCCAGCCGTGGCTAACCCGAGTTTTTCCCGAGCCGACTCCTCAAGTGTACATATGCACATTGTTTTAGGATTCTTTACTCAAATAAATAAAATAGTAAAACAATCAACACAAGCCTGCATACACACACTTGCATTTAATTTGTATTCAAACTAGGTAAAATATTGTAGAATAGCGTATATCCGTTTGATTGGCCGTCGTTTGACAATAACACCGGCATTCTTCCGCGAAAAACGAAGAGACTCGGCTTTCCGTAGTTGTCAATTTGTTTGAATCAGATACACCACGCAAGAGGTGTCCCGACTTCCCCATACTTTATGTCAACATGTGGATATATAAAAAAAAGACAGCTACTTCCGTTGTCAACAATAAAGAACAAAACACAGAAGAACAGATGGACGTCAGATAACGCTCAGAACGTAATTACGTTTTCATTTATTCCTTTGCGTCCAGTTCCATGACGTGACGTTTGATAGGCATTTTATATGCTAAAATGAATATGTGATTGAACGTCTTGTGACGGGGTTGTTTTTAACTGTATGCGTGAATGTCAAATGGGTTTATGTGAAATTAGTTGTGCCCTGTGATGAGTGGTAGGTCTACTACGTCTTTAACATCACAATGTATAGGGTTAATTCCCCCGTCTTAGCCCTACGTCCTGTCAATAGAAACCTATATGGAAGGATGGAAATCGCTATCGCCGGCCTCTCAAAACAAAAATCTGATTTTTCTTTGATTTTTTTGGATACCATAGACAAAGTAATCGAACTCCTACTTTCTTTTTCTCGCGTTTTAAATGAAGTTTATTTGAATTTCTCACCCGAGTAGACCTGTTTAAGAAAATAAATTTGAAAACCGTCAGAAAAGAAATATTGTAGGTGACATTAGGTAAAATACTAGCCATTGTGTTTAGTTTATCTAAACTCAAATAGAGAAAAGTCAGATATATGTTTTGAGAGGCCGGATCGATTGCAATCCTTTACCATGGGCTAAGACGGAGGAATTAGCACTATATATTGTACTACCTTTGTCCCTTATATCTCAATCCGTGGTGGAGGTTGGAGTTAATCCGCCGCTATCACCGGCCTCTCAAAACATATATCTGATTTGTTGATACCATAGACACAATAACCTTGCTCCTACTTCCTTTCCTGACGTTCACACAAAATTTTGTTTGAATTTCTCACCCGAGTGGACATGTGTAAGTTATCTCCCTTTGCAAAAAATAAAATTTAAAAACCACCAGAAAAGAAATATTGCAGGTAGGTAAAAAACTAGTCATTGTGTTTAGTGTATCTAAAAAAAAAATCGGAGTAAAATCAGATATATGTTTTGAGGAATTACAGTCAGAACGTCCCAACGGCATAACGTCCTCTACTAAAACGTCCCATTTTTAAAACGTCCTCTTGTCAGAACGCAATATATAATATATTATATATTTTGAATAAATGATATATTTATATATAAAATCTGTTATATACAAATATTGGGACTAAATCTGATAATCACCCAGATAAATCACATTAAACCTCATCTTGTTTAAATTTAAAAGGGGACATATCATTTATTTATCGATTCATTGATTTGTATAACGAAAATTTAAATTCGTATAGGCCTAAGCAAATTATTTGGCGAACGAAATTTTTGCAATTGAAATAAAGTTTTCAGATAATATAAGTTTTCACATAATATATTTCCTTATAATATGTTTAGAACTTGTGGCTTTTGCGAACCGATTTCACACTTCAATAATCCTGAGTGGTAAAGATTCTCCCGATGTGTATGTGTGTAATTGTTGTGCGAAGACATGGATTAACACTAATTGCGTTAATAAAAACGCTGGTCCAACAGAGAAAACGTGTTTGACATGTTTGAGATGAGTTGAATATTGCTTTAAAAATGGAGAAAAATGCAGAGAGTGACATATCCGCTTTCACTTCGATGCGCCTTACTCATACTTATAACCAGAATGGAAGCAGACTTTTACCAATGGTTGTTTGCATCTGAAAGCAAGAAATTAAGAGATGTTTGGAAACATTTTCGGGCTGAAAACAATAAAAGTGTTCCTAGTCAATCAATCCAACCAGATGAATTTCTTCAGTATTTTCAGGCATTATACACTTTCAGTTTAAAAGTCTGGATATAAAGATACTGACCACTGAAGACGAATCAATCGAACCATTGTATGAAGAACTTGACGAAAATTATCAATCGAAGAGGTTCAAAAGGGTTTAAATTGGTTATAGTAACAAAATTTTCATAGTGAACGTCCTTAACAGTTTATTAAGCTCAGTCAATCTAGGGTGTGTAAATCGGTGTTCGCTGTTGAGGGACAGCTTACAAAAGTATATTATGGAAACTGGCCGCCATGGTTGAACGAATGCATCGGTTATGCAATTATTGTACGACGAGTTCCATTTTATGTTTATTTATCTTGCTTATGATGATCTCAGAAAACTGTATGTACCGAAATATTATTTCAGAAACCCAAATGTATACAAGCTTATACAGTTTCTACCAACGCTTCTAAAAAACTACTCTATGCCACACAGGTAAATATATCAGACTGGCATTGACGAGACGTAACTAATATCGGTCTCATGCATAATGACTCAAATGACAACTGATTGTAATATTATTTTCTTGATGTATGTAAATGTGTCCATCTACTCTTTGTAAGCAAAATGCAAGAAGCATAAATTATGCTTAAGCTAACAAAGTTTAAATTTTAAAAAAATATATTTAGTGCCTACATGTACAAACCGTATTAGACCAGCAAATAATAACTGCTGTTATCAAATAGCAGCATGATACCCAACAGGGATTAGCAGTTAATCTCAGCATATCACTGTCCCCGCTATTAGGCTATATATACTAGGGGACGTTTTGAAAATGGGACGTTTTAGGAGAGGACGTTATGCCGTTGGGACGTTTAGACGTGATACCGTTTTGAGAGGCCGGCGATAATGGCGGATCAATTTCTAACCTCAACCACAGGTTGAGATAGGCCAGCCTTGTAGGGTTATGACGAAGGAATTAGCCCATTACATTGTGTTACGTCTATATCAGCCATGCACCTTTGTTTCTAATGTTTAAACGCTGTCTGGGAAAAAAATGATTTAGGAATACTATGTGTGGATCAAATCTAGGATACCTACAGATGGTTTGAATCCAACTTGGAGACAATAGTCTAGGCCTTCGGCAGTTCGGCTTCGTGATATACGGATTATTTTTTTTTGGTTTTACAACTTTTTTTTTAAACATCTACTGTAGAAATATTTTGCCTCTGTAGATATAGTTTCTACTAGAGTTAAAATATTTTTACCAACGTTGAAATACTTTGTACTCAAGTTAAAATATTACAACCTGAGTAGATATAATTTAAACTCTGGTTACAAATGTATATATATTAATTCAACTAAAGTTAATATATTTCTACTTACGTAGAAATAATACCGAGGTGGACATAATTTCTATTCAAGTAGAAATATTTGAACTCTAGTAGAAATTATTTCCACTGAGGTGAAAATTATTTCTACTTAAGTGTAAATATTTTAACTCGAGTGGATTTATTTCCACTGAGCTGAAAATTATTTCTACTCAAGTAGGAATATTTTAACTCGAGTATAAATTATATCTACCTATGTGAAAATATTTCTACTTAAGTATAAATAAAAAAAAATTAAAAAAATTGTAAAAATAACCGTGTCCCTGCATTTTCTGTTGGTTTTAAGACTCTGGTTCTTACAAGATGTACTATATGTTCCCAACTAGTTCACGAGTTTCAGTAACCCCAAGAAAACCAGAATCGCTCTGTTTCCAGGCAAGACTTGTATGAAGAAAACATGTAAACTGTAATAACCAGATAGCACCTTCTTCTCACCAGTAGCTGAACATTTCTCCCGTTCCACTCACTCAGCATCAATAACCAGATAGCACCTTCTTCTCACCAGTAGCTGAACATGTCTCCTGTCCCACTCACTCAGTAGCAATAACCAGATAGCACCTTCTTCTCACCAGTAGCTGAACATGTCTCACATCCCACTCACTCAGCAGTAATAACCAGATAGCACCTTCTTCTCACCAGTAGCTGAACATTTCTCCCATCTCACTCATTCAGCAGTAATAACCAGATAGCACCTTCTTCTCACCAGTTGCTGAACATTTCTCCCGTCCCACTCACTCAGCAGTAATAACCAGATAGCACCTTCTTCTCACCAGTAGCTGAACATTTCTCCCCTCCCACTCACTCAGCAGTAATAACCAGATAGCACCTTCTTCTCACCAGTAGCTGAACATTTCCCCCGTCCCACTCACTTAGCAGCAATAACCAGATAGCACCTTCTTCTCACCAGTAGCTGAACATTTCTCTCGTCCCACTCACTCAGCAGTAATAACCAGATAGCACCTTCTTCTCACCAGTAGCTGAACATTTCTCCCGTTCCACTCTCAGCAGTAATAACCAGATAGCACTATCTTCTCACCAGTAGCTGAACATTTCTCCCGTCCCACTCACTCAGCAGTAATAATCAGATAGCACCTTCTTCTCACCAGTAGCTGAACATTTCTCCCCTCCCACTCACTCAGCAGTAATAACCATATAGCACCTTCTTCTCACCAGTAGCTAAACATTTCTCCTGTCTCACTCACTTAGCAGCAATAACCAGATAGCACCTTCTTCTCACCAGTAGCTGAACATTTCTCTCGTCCCACTCACTCA
>JAQQZZ010080240.1:0-19501 GCA_030265115.1 Mopalia vespertina
GCACAATTTACGCCGTTTTAGCGGATATCACTACATTTAGACATTCAAAATGGTACTAGGTTTATGACCAAGCGGGCCATTCTAAAATATAATCAATTCTACTTCCTACCTCGAGACATTGACTCTAAGATACACCCAGACCTTCTTGTAATGCACTTCTTTATTTGCTGGTCTGTGGCATACATCGCCCCAAATATTAGCGGAAATTAATGCGCAATGGCCGGGCATCGCATACGAGAGTTGTCTTCATCTCGTCCACTATAGAAACTCTCACGAGAATACGATTGCAAGCGGGCTGTACATAAGGCATGGATGTTAGCCCGCTTCCGGTTTTAAACAAATGGTATAGGTAGTCAGAAAACGTGTTACCTTCAACGTCACGTGATGTTTTAACTAGCATAAATTATATTAACGCCAATGGTGCACCTTAATGGCCAGCGCTCTGACCGACTTAGCAATACAAATTTAGTTAGCAATTATAGCAAGAGAGTATTTTTGAGAGGTACGTACATACATACTGTAGTTGAGGATAATTGAGAAAGATAGGTGCGCCTTAATTAAATCAAAGCATCGTTCACCAATATCCCGCAATGCTTCTATTGAACGCACCAAAATGGATAATAACAAAATAATTTTGACAATTATTCCGGGTTATACTTAATTAGACACGTTATCTGCATAATGCAGTTCAGCCATCATTACCAGGACATAGCGGACTAACCATTAATGACGTCATTACCGGTACAATAGACTTGCGGTAGTGAGACACTTGACCTATTTCTCCAGCTCCAGTCCAGGGGAATTCGCAAGTGAATGCTAGCCTACCTTGATTAAATTGTGGTCGTTTAAATATTATTGAATCACATCTACAATCCGGTCAGGCATTTTTGTACGATATGTATATTTGAGTATATGTATAATGGTAAACCACAAGTGTGCGAAGTCTAGTTGTAACTGGATCATTTTCTCCTGCTGTTCTCTTATTGGTTGCTGCTCCCATCCGTATGTGACCAACGGGCTAAACTTCATTAATGTTATTGTTTCTACAATGCATTTCCACCTGGAGCCCCCCTCTCCCCCCAATTGAAATCTGAACCATTCCCCACCCAATATTTGCGTGCAAGACATCAAGTACCGGCCGTTTAACCTGCTGAATGCTATAATTTAAACATCTTGAAATTTGTTTGGAGAATGAGCAGATATGTTCCGCTGGGCCGTGCAAGGAGTCTATATGTCCAACATAGGGGGGTAATTGGAGATTTCGGTTACGAGAGCGACGATTCAGTAGCTCTGAGCAACTTTGTCCACACACAATTTAAAGAAGGCGGTTGGAAGAAACTTCCTGTTACTCGTGCCCTGGAGCTCTGGGCTAGAGGGCACATGAATACTTGCAATGCGTCTTCTAATCGCCCGGTCGTCATGACATGTGTGTTGCCAGGGACGCCAGATGAGTGATATATAACCTTAAGTGGGTCTATACGTCATTAAACCCCAATCAAACAAAGCGACAGTTAAAAGGCACGACAAAACTGCCACCCTATCAAACTATATGTTCTATGAAGTTTAAAAACGGATCTAATGCCACCTGATATTCCTGCTTTAGTTCTGCGAGTTAAATTATGATTATGTGTTCAAATCGAAGAGAATTTAAGATCTGTAAGTCTTTTTCTTTTACCAGGTCAACAGTTTACCTTAAAACAACTTTTGAACTATAGAGGAAATATCGTTTGTGGGGGACCCTTTTTTAGTTGCCTTTCACACTGTCACTCTCCGACACCAACCAATCATCAAATTGAGAAAAATTTAATTGTCTGACGAACAAAATGAGACAGATTATACCCTGATGTAATTAATATAACACTTATACCCCGAAGCCATGCGCTCCGTTTTAACTATGGGTTAAATTGATAAACTGTAGATTTTTTGCGAATAGTCATCCTCTAAAAGAGAACAATAACAAATTTAAAAGAAATAATTTTGGTCAAGAGTTTTGGTCAAACTTGGCACCGCCCAATCGATCTGCATGATGAAACGAGCATTCAAATCCTGGTCTGCATTTGAGTTAGGTAAATAGCGGACACCCAATGCATAATGGCATATGTTTGCCCAACAAAGTTTAACGTAAGCAATACTTGCGAGATTTGTTTTCCCCCTTTTAATAACTATTTAGCAATGTCGGCATGGGAAAATGACTATCTGCCACCACTAAACCAGAACATAAAGGCCTACAAGAAATTTAATCCTTTGAAGGTTTCAGCCGGCCAAATATTCCACCCTCAGTTCGTTGTGGAGCGCAGCAATGTTGTCTGTAGTTAACACTGGAGAACATTAATTTTCCATCTTAGCAAAACACTTAATAGTTTGTGTCAATGTCTGTTTTACACCGCCCTCATATAAGTGAAATACCCTTCAGCATGCACGGAGTCAGACATCAATCATGCGATCAAAGAAAAATATTGCTGAACTTAAAGATACAATATTTTCTAAGTGGTTTTATTTTTTAATAATGAAAAATGCTAATTGCCATAAAGGATTATCTGCTCAATACTCATGAACTTAAATTGAAGGGGTGTTTGAACGGAACAAAATGGAAGAGTTGAAGAATTTATATTCGTAATATCTATCGAGAAATTTTCATAACGCTCGACTAGTAGTTTATACCGTCATGTTGTATAAGTAAAGTAATAAAGTATTTCTTATGTCAATGAAATAATAAGTAGATCGCTGTAATGCATGCCTTTAATTGATCCATCACACCTTAAGAAATCGACAATAGACTCCGACGGGAAATTATAATCAGTTGAATAATTAATATAGATATTAAAATTATTTCACAATGATTTCGTTATAATTCTTGCATCAGCTGATTGAATTGTATTTACACATCAACGAATGTCAAGAATCCCATCCTCTGAGATAAATGACTTATCGCGTCTATTAATAGTGTATCACTGACTAATTCAATTAACATTTCGCCTCGGAATTTAACTTTTACTTGAACTTGCATGTGTTTCAAGAGGGAAGATCGCATTTGATGCCGCAGGCTTGATGTTTTTGATCGCTGCTACACACAATAGAACCATCAGGGCATATACCCTTGGGCTGATCTCACCACAGGTAAGTAATGGTAGAACTGATGTATCTGTTCACTTCACCTTTATGTGGAAATCACGCAAGCCGTGCATGCTCACCAACAATGCCACGTTAAAGAATCACTTAAGAGCGCGCTGACCACTGTGTTGGACACTCGCTGTCGTGTAACAGGCTGCTCTATAAATATTGCTAACCCTATTAACCGTTCTATATACTCCTGCCTCTATTTGAAATCTGGAAATTTGACACAGCTGATGTGTTAGCCTTCAGCGCAGGTCACAGTTGATCACGAACACCTCTCGTGTTACATTTGGCACTATTCTATACAGTTGTAAACTACGTATATTGTAGTTACCTATCGGACGTGCCATTATGTAAATGTTTATTGAACCGGATAAAGCTAAGTATATTGTACCAAATACAAAACAGACCTGAGTATACATGAAGTTTGACACTTACTTGCTTATTTGCTTGCCACTCCTAATTCGTTCAGCAGGTACTTACTATAACCACTGGAAGGATAGACTACTTCCTGTAGAAATCTTTCAATAGATTTTTTTCGATACTGATTGAGTGTTATTTAAAAAAAAAGGTGATATGAGCTCAAAATATTTAATAGCTCACAACTCGTAACACTTGTGACACGTTGTTCTAATAACGAATATTGATGTGCATTAGTTGTTTCATAAAATAAAAAAAATAATTCAAAACAAATTTTACTCTTTTGAAACTACGTAATATATCCGGGATATCTCATGCACAGTAGACCAGTTTGGCTTTGACAAGTGTCACATATACCAGCAATCTAATGTATGTCGAGCTGTAAACACGGATCATCACATGCTGGTTGAATTGATCAGGAAGTGTTCTTTAATGTACGCTGTATAGCAATAATATACCCATCTATAAGGGTAAAGACCGGCAGCCCCGAGCACTTAGAGGTATAATATCAGACCACAGGAGCATAGATTTAGTAACCCAAAATATACAGATATGGACGTCTGCCCGGGATCCACTGCTGCATGTGGCCCCTGGGGTCCAGAAATAGAGGCTAAAAAATGTCCTCTATCAAACATAGGAGGCCAGTTAAACCAGTTTTAAACAAACGGGCCTCCCACAGTACTGCAAAGGGTCCACCAGACGTTTGGCGGGGCCTATGCGGCTCGAGAATTTGTTTGGTATGAACCATTTTATCTTTTGTGGGATGTTTGAGAAAATACTAAATTTAGGGCCTATTTAGGCGTCTGGGCCCAGTTGTTCGAAAGACGATTAGCTGCTAACAGCAGATTAAATCGCTAATACCGGGTCATAGATAGACCTTCAACATGGCGTGACGTCTTCTAATAGCGGATTAACCGGCCACTGGTGGGCCCTGACAGACGTCAGGGGCCGGTTGCTGGAAGCGCTATTAAATTTAATCCGCTATTAGATGAGGTCACGCCATGTTGAAGATATATCTCTAACCCGGCGCTTTAATCCGGTGTTAGCGGCTTATCGTCTTTCGAGCAACGTCAAACGGCAGGCACATACCATGTTAATACGTGATTTTAAAATATTTTTCACTTGAAATGATAATCAAATTTAGGTATAACCTTTTAACTCCAGGCTAATCATAACTAAAAATCAAGTATTTTTGTTTATATGAATCGCTATATATTTTTGATCAGTATAGGTGAATAGAAACGCGCAGGTGAGAAATCCTGGAACTAGGAAGGCCCAGAATATACGTTTTGCATTTGAGACTTTGAATGTTATATAAGCATTAACATGGGCGTCGGATTTTACAAGTTTGACTTGTGATTTACGCATAACTTACGCTTACTTCATTCATATGAAGGCGTATAGCTACATTGTTTTAACGAACCAATTCGATCCGCATCCGATGATGGCGTGCCTTCCCAATTTTAGCCAAGGCTGTCTGCCATACGGTTACCGTGGAACCCGCCCAGCCATGGAATCAATAATGTCATTATAACGACAATTGCCTCTCGATTGACCCTTCAACTTGTATATTACAAATGCACCTATATAAACTCCTACCTCTAAGCGTATATATCAACCTTGAAAAACACGAATATAGATAGACTTTGACTGGGTAAACAACTCTGACTAATAAGGGTTTAAAGTACTTTTATCAAGGGCACCGACCATCAGTTTACATACACGGACGGGCATTAACGCATGGCACACGCGGAGTAAAAATAAGCCTGCATTCTATTTTTGTTTCTATGGAGCTTGGTCAGTTTTCAAATTTCCAGTACTTATAGAAGATGTAGTAAGCGTATAAATCTTAGTTCCATACTATAGTCATTTGATTCATTTCACTTATATGGCAGCTAGTTCACTGAAAATCATTTATTCATAACCTTAAAATGACGCATAGCATACCACAAAAATGTCAAGTTTTGACATGTAAAATTGAAGTACAGGCCAAACAAATCGCCTTTGTGTTTCCCACCTGCTCGATAATCATCGGGATAAACGAAACTTTGCTAGTATTTCACAAAAATCACACTAAGCTCATCAATGTGACAATTTTCTAACAGGTGGGTTGGATTGGCAAAGCTTGTAACATTAATCCGCCTAGATTATTTGGAGTGTTCTGACAGTAAATAAACCAAAAGGAGAGCATAAATTGTAATGAAATACGGTAATTTATTGTACCCATATGATATTGAATACAAAATATCATTAGTATAGCGATTTTCCAATCATACATACACGTAATAAGTCCATTCTATTCAGGCATAACTTCACACAGTAAAACAGTAGAGTAGGGTAGCCAGACTTACATCATCAAGACATTAAATATAAACATGTGCATATGCCTTTCATAAGGAGATCATAACAAAAAATTATCTCACTTTTGTTCAACTTTACATACATGCAGAACATATGAATCTATATGTACAGCCTCCGTGGCTCCAACTGTTATTGGGCTGTCCAAAATCAAACATCGAGATATGAATCATAATATGATCTGAATTAAAATGCACCCAATAAAAATTAACAAATTTAATTGCCATACCACACATAAGTCTTTTCGTACAGAACAATTTGCTGACATGAATATAACATAATTTGTGATTAGGGAATTTGTTTAGCTGCTCTGCTCAAAATACTGTTGTCAGACACTTTCTATAGGTGTAGCCTGCGGGTGTCTTATCTCTTCTAATAACTACATCTATTGCATCATATACACTGAAAGACGGAATAGAAATACTTTAGTTATACAAAGTATAAATCTGTATACAACAAAGTCATCTTCACTAGTAAGTATAAACCTTGTATAATATCACAATATTCTAGAACTAGAATGTTTCTTGCCATAATTTTTTTACATTGCAAATGAATTCTTTCAGACTGCACCTTGATAATAAAATCATAAATTTCTTTATAATTCTGTCATTGAAGTTCAACATAAAAATAATAATATAACTACTTTTATTACAGTAAATGTATCAATATATATTTTTCCTCTTACAATTTATAGATTTCATTATGATTTATCTATTTCATATTACAAAACAATTATAATTAATTATTTTTGGATTTAAAAAAGGGGCCCTGGGGATGTAATGTTGAGGTAGCATACCTTAAAGGGCCCTAAATACACCCGTCAATAGTTTGGCTCTATAAAAGCTACATGAGGAGTCGGCTATACTTATACCTGGCAAATCAACCAGACAAGAATTGGCGCCAAGCCAGTGAAGCCACATTACATCTGAATAAACTTCGCTGAGGCCAAAATATAAAAATAAACACAGTTCAGACAGACTTGCCTGTGAGAACTGAACTTACTCATGGAGTATATTTCAGAAACACCAGGCAATTCTGCATTGAACTTATTTATGTGTTTCACTCATCTACAACGTGATGTGATACATTCAGTTAAATGTCCTTCATGAAAGCTACATGCAATACTTGTGTAACAAGAGTCAAAATTGCCAGAGTATCAAAACAAATAAAAAATACAGCACTGCAATTAAGAAAATGTTAATCAAGCACAGGAAAGAACCTTCTGAACATAATGTTACTGTCGGACAGTAAAATCTGCCACAAAATATACGAAACACAAATGTAAAAACTGTCTGTCCTTCAATGATCATACTGGTATTAAAATTTGTTAAATTCTGTCCCAGATGATACTTTATTCGGATACCTTGCTGTAGTATATGTACATGGCATATTATTTTGACAATCCTGACGACAGGTCTTTATCAGTCAGTCATAATCACCTCTCTCTAGTTGTCAATGATTAAGCTTTAATGACACATGGCTAAGTGTTAGCTTTGGGCAACTGGCACAGCAACAACGACAGAGCAAGGCTGTGTATCTGTACTTTTATTAGTTGTATTTCGAACTCTCACCATACAGAGCTTGGATTTGGCCTCCAGCAGCATTCAATAGCAGCACGAAAACTGTATTGCACAATAACATGCAGATTTCACCAGTATGGAACTGAAGTGTCAATGTTATTCCAACAAGCAAACTCCGTCCATGGACCCTCCTGGTCACTGGTGTTCGGAATCGTAGAAACAGGAGAGAGGATTGTACAAGTATCAGAGGACACCTCATAGTTCTTTCCATCATTACTATCCCAGTACTCCTGTCCCTCACTTTGAAAACACACTGCGAACATTATTTGTTTTGTTGGATCATAGTTTGTTGGAACGTGTACCTCAAATGTAAAAGTGTCAAAAAGTCTGGCTTGTGTGTCTGTTGTATTTGAGGCATAATTTGCTGGCAAGTCCATGGAAGTTGACCATGAATCAAATGTAACACGCACAAAAACATTTTTATCGAACGAAAGATTTTTCACTTTTATTGTCCCCATCAGACTGTACTCTTTCAAGATAACATTTTCCAATGACACACAGTTTCTGTTGAGCTTGTCTCTGAACTGTACATAGTCCGAAGCAGGTTGACTGAAATTCAATGTTAGCGGGGACTTTTCTGTCACCCCTGCAGAGGCACCTTTTGTTAAAACTGACAAAAGTTCAGGACGGATTCTTGGTGGAACATCTGAGGGTTCCGTCATAATTCTCACTGTTGCTAAAGCACGGCCCTGGTGATCAGCAAATGACACTTTTTTCTTTGTTTTACAGTCTGGTGATGTTGGTGTTAGAGGCGAAGCGGGACACTCTACCTCAGATTCTACATCTGCATTGTTACTTTCATCAATATCGAAATTGTCTGATTTTGTCACAATAATAGGTTTTAATGGCGGTAACCTATGTGACTTGTGATTGTTCATTGGTGGAGTGAAACATGATAGCTGTTTCAATCCAGTAGAATGAATAGTTATAGGGCAGTCCCCTGAATAAGCTCGGCTTAAGAACTGAAACCCTGCCCCTGGAGGGCTTGCCGACAGGAGGTAGGCAGCATAGTCTACTGGCATGGTGACAGGCCTAGGGTTATAACTCACTGCATCCAGCATTGGCACATCTAAAACAAAAGAAGGAATCTAATTAGAACTGCATTTATAAAACCAGAGACTATATTGCAATAAAACAGTTACACACTTAATTGTCAAGGTAAAATTAGAGATTCCATTCCACTCAGCTAACTAGTCCCAGGACAGAGAGAGAAAAAACACATTAAAAATTTATCATAACAAAAACCATTTCACAAATTTGCAAAATAATCGATACATTTGCAGTTTAAGGTACAACAACTTAATGATAATGTTTTGAAAACTAGACCCTGGAAAACAAACAAAAAAATGCAAGGCAGTTTCGGTGTTGTGTAAAATTTAATCCTGTTACTGTAAAATGTTGAAATGGTACATGTATGTACGAATTATTGGCGACCGAAACTAGTATTATTAATATTCATTTACAACGAATGATGTCACAAAGTCTAAAACCCAACGTACATTGTCAACGTGCAGTCATTAAAGACTGCATTGACAGAAAATACATCGATCTATAAACCTAAATGCTATACACGAGATCATAGTAAACAACAAAATGTTCACAAGTCGCAAACGGGTGAGAATCAAATCGAAAATTGTTTGTTCGAGCCCAAATAGCGTTTACCAGTTGAGCTATTTAAAATAAACATCTGTCGTGCTTGACTTATAAATCTGCTTCCATATCCCAATATCATAAGCATGAACATTGATCAGCTGAACAGCTGGGTTTCACGTCAGTGAGGAAATGACTGAGCCCCTACGGGTGAAGGTCAAGGTCGATCCACAATAATTCTAACTTCGTCCTTTCAAAAACCTTATTATTTTATAAATCAAATAAACGGTACTCAAATTGTATGATATATTCTACAGGCTTTGCTCATAGTCGAGAAGAAAACGGTTACGGCCGGTATTTAGTTAAAACCGAACAAGCCGGTTGACTATACAGGTTTGCCGGCGGCCTCTTAGAGGCCATCGATAAACTGCTACCTCAGCCATCCCAACCCAACATGCCATGCAGTATGGCCCGATATTCGTCAGTCAAAGGATATGTTCATTCTAATAGATTTAATCAGCAAATTATTTCAAACTATGATACTGCATATTATACCTAAATGAAGACGAAACCGTTAATAACTAAAATACAGGGCATTAAATAAAGACTAGATATAAGTAATGTGCGTTTCGTGTTGCTACAAAAATGATGATCGATGTGGTGAGCTTAAATAGTCGTTACCATGATAATCGAACGTCAGAATAATTATGATCAATCCAAACTCTGATTTACCTGATGTAAAGCAGCCGTGTAAAAATCTGCGTCGGTCTTCGTTTGTCACTCCTCTCAGTTGTGAGTTTGATCGTCCACTGCAAGCTTCCTCTGCTCATGTTCAACGAGCGATTCCCACTTTTCAAGGACGGCATGGCTGGTGAGAAAAATCACGTGGAAGCTGACTGACAGCTCCTCACTACTGCATGTCAACAGCCTATGGACCAATCAGCGTGCAGCTTTTCGACCTAGTCAACCAATGAATGGACTCATTTTCGAAACATCCTATTAATAGAACACTACCCACGTGGACGGTATAGCCCAAATTGACAGTTACACCGCAGAGGTCCATCGGCGATAAAGGGTTAAGCTAAAACCTGTGTTCGGGATTAACAATGCCCAGGGCAGTACAAGCCAGCTATCTTTTAGGGTTTTGTGACCGCATGGACAATAAGTGTTAGGCCTACTCTTGATTTATGGATTTAAGTCGAATTATCGTACTTTGTTTACGTGGATGCGTGAATCACGACTCATAGGTAAAAAGATCAATTATTACCTGATGCAACATATCTATCAAAACATGCACAGAACTATATTCACTTAAACGAGAGAGAAAAAAACAATAGAATACCCCTCCTCCCCAAAATTTAATTTAGTACACGTTTTCTTTGTATTTTATTTTAGTATGACATATCCCGAATGAACAATTACACTTTAAACAAGTCTGCAATAAAGCCGTTTCCTTAGACATATAAAAGTCCATTCCTTCATGTACTTGAACAGGAGAACAATAAATTCATTTATGACCTAGATTATAAAAAAAAAGAGTATATGTGCTGACCTAAAGCTTTTGCATGGCCTAATTCATGTTGTTGCGTTTTGGAAAAAGCTTGACATTTTCATTGGATAAGTTAGCGCTCGTCAAAACAAATGTATTTACAAGACTTTAGTGAAGTAGGCCACTTTCACGTGAGTGTCGAATGGCATTTATACCGATGGCGAAACACGTTGTACGATAACAAAAACATACATGATTCACTATATATTATTTTGACATGTATTGTGAATTTGTAGCAAATGAAACGTAAGCTTATGGGGGGGCCGACTGATTTGCATTTATCACCTGTCGTAAATATATTTCTATAAATTAATCACACTGTCGTAAATATATACGACCATAACAGACGAGTGCAGGAATCTGTTAATAGTGGGTACTAATGTTACGCGTTCGTGCTCAATGAGACGAAAGGACTCTTTTTTTTTAAATATAGGGCCTAGCGGGCGCACCTTTTAAACGCCAAAAAAGGACACGGGAGCTAATAATTGTTTTGTCAACACAAACTTAACAATTAATAACACACTTTATAATCTCAGAAGATATCTTAGATCAGTAATCCACTGTTTTTTACTTTGGCACATTTTTCAGAATGGCAAATGAATTAGGTAATTGGGATGAGAAGTGCAGTTATATAGATAATTTATAGTTATAGACGGTAAACCTCTGATTCGTGCTGGCTGGAGAAATTTAACACACGTGTGTATGTCAGAGACCTGCCCACCCGGGGCATTCTAGAGTATTTTGAAAACACACTTTATGTTAAATACACCAATAGTCATCAAAATACACACAGAATTTAATATTCGGTGCTATGCTGTAGCACAAAACGGTAAGAAAATACTAGTATTACACGTGAAAAAAGTTGTTATGACATGGAACATCGTGAAAGATAGGTTATGCTAATTTCATAATTTTTCATATATAAACACTGTTAAACGATATGTGAAAGTGATTAAACTATATTAACAACTTTTTTGCATAGAAACTTATTGAAGATAGTTCATTTTATAGCGAAATATTATAAAAGTGTTTGTAAGCAATAATATACGATACATACCTGATTACCTGTAAAATAAGGTGACATCTTATAGGTATATAACCAGTAAGAATTTCTTGTTATATGCTATCAAATTTCGAAATGCCACTTAAAGAACTTAGCTTTTAGGTTAGAGGAAAACTTCCCTTTAATTCAGTACTTTAGTTAAAGTCCACAAATCGTCATTCGTCACTTGGAAGAACAGACAAATTAATGTAAGATCTTACGACTGTTATCTGTGGATGGACCAGGAACTGTTTCGTTTACCCATTATTATAATTAACACCATTTTTCACACTTAATTGCAAAAAAATAAATCTGTGTAAACGGACATTAAAGGTTTGAACTGAAAGTTTGTAAATATATTTCTATCAATCTTGTGATTAAACGAGTTTGGTAAATTTTTTAAAGAAGTTATGACCGTTTTGATTAATAAAAATCCAAAAGACATCAGTGTTCTGTACCGCTTGGAGCATGCGGCAGGGACCAGACAATATACACTCCTTATATGGCCTTGTTTATTGATACTGGTAATCTAGGGTCTAATTCTTCCAATGATTACAAGAATAGAACATTTTTACGTTGGGTATATAGGTCTAGATAAAAATGCTAGTTTTCGCCCGATTTATGACAATCTTTCCTCTAGCTTTATAAAGTTTCGTAAAGCCGAGTATATGTTATTCACAGTTTCACTACTCCAGGATAATCTGTATGCGCTTCCACGCGTCAGAGGTTGGGACCAGTTGTTTCAGCTGTGTGGAAATATCGGACATCATTTGTTTTTTATTTATTGTAAACCCTTGACTATGTTATAAACTTATTGTCCATTAATGAAAGTGAGTTATACTGTATAGTTTTATTTATTGGTCACACTCTGTAGATACTGGTATCGGTTATGCAAATCGTTTCTCTTCCTTTAACTCACAGGTTGTGAAATTACTTGTAACTTTTTTCGTAAGGATGATATATCATGATTTATCAAGAAATCAAAGTCTACAGTCGTTGAAGTTGAGTTCGTATTCGAGGTGTTCGCTGAGAATTTAGTTTTAATGTAAGAATCAGCTAGGACTGTTTTAAAAACTCATAGCTCTGTACAGAAACAAATTGGTGTGAGTTTTCAGTCCTTGAAGTTATATGATAATGAAAAAACAGACGTAGAAGTACAATATTTCATGTTATTTTTAGTTTTAATCACATTTGACAGAACTGTTTCTCGGATTGGCTTCAATAGTTGTACGTTTTATGGACACAAATAAGGCAACTTATTCTCAAACCACACAGTTTGCTTGCTCTTCAGTAATGCGGCCGTATTTACAGATATAGAGTTCTGTATCTAAATAGTCAATCATACTCAATGTAGCCGTATTTACAGATATATAGATTGCGTGCACATAAGTGTTTTTCAAGTTTTTGCACTTACAGAGATTTATATCTTCAATTAATGTCAAACGCGTTATACAATCTCTCAGTAGCCTTGCTAAAAATGTGGAAATAAAGTGTATGTTGCTATAAAGCAGCTATTTTTCGCCATGAATGTAGACTTGTCAGAAGGGCCAGTCACCTCCATTTGTTACACGCACAAAAAGCACATTTACCTCATAAATATACCAAATTGATTCGATTGGGATGCTAAGCCTTTAAGTCTACTAAATTCCCATACGAAGCGTCGCATCCAAATCGGCTGCAGATCATTTAAACGCTGTATTTAGTGTTTTACACTGTACTCCTGGTTCTTCTACTCATATGAAGGCAAACCACCCACCCCTGGCAACAAACACGGACAAAATAGTATTTGGTAGAATAAGTTTGTTTGTTTCATTGGGGTTTTATGTCATACTCAAGGGTATTTCACTTATATGACGATGTGCCAGCCCAATGGGTGAAGGAAACCACCCGTGACACCACTGGCAACAAACACAGACAAGACGGGACAAATACAGGACAAGAACAGGACACAATACCGACACCACAAACAGATCGGCTTCCTGTTCTCCTTTAGCTCCGAGAGCACCAGGGCAACATGAAGCTCCCTCCAACTACCCACATGACAAGACGTAATAAAACATCAGATCAACTGGATGCTGCCCCTTAGCTCGGAGAGCACCAGGGCAACAGGAAACTCCCTCCCAACCATCTTCCCCTTCCGTTAGAAGTCATAATCAAGCGACATCACTAGTAACAAACAGATGTATAATTACTCTATGAAAGTGAAATAAATAACTTACAACTGGGAAATTAAGATTGATTGATTGGTGTTATATTCCATATTTCACTTTTTTGACGATTGTGGACTCAATGGTAAATGGTCACACTAGCACAACCATAAAATGTGAAGTGTTGAGCTCTGGTGGAAACTCATCATTTCTGCAGTGCTTAGTATCGGACTTATAGGAGTACAAATTGTTAACCTTGTTTCCTTGCCAATTTTGACACCGAGAAGAGATCTTGTAAAACAACCCTGCAATAGCCAGAATGTTTCCTCATGAGGAGGATTAGTAGTCCAACATGCCAATCAAATGAATTACAGCAGTGGGCCCTACTTGTCCCGTATACAGTAGTGAAGATTAAGTGTCTACTATTATAATAATCATAGCCAAAGACAAAGTAAATTGTTAATATGGGTATCGCAGATTTATTTGGACATTTATCACTAAACAATTATATTATATATATAGCATAAGCCAATAGATAATTCCTCAAATACATGAACTTTTTTATTCTCCATGTGCTTCAGTGTTCTTGCTATGCACTTTAATTCACTGAAAAAACAAAACTATAGTCAACATTTGAGTTAGCTTTACATTGTACTTTAGTTTATATCACTCATATGACGGCGTGCCAGTCCAATAGGTGAGATCACCCTCGACCATGACTTAGTCTCTAAGGTAGAGACTTGTCCACATATCAATTCAAATTTCTAAAAAAAAGTTAAAAAGACTGGTAGAAATTCTGAATTTAGACACGGGAAAGATAGGAAAATTGAAAACCTGGAAGGGCAAAATTCATTAGAAAGAGATTTGGCAAAGACAGATTTCCAATCAAAACTTTCAGACACAGCGATCAACTTTACTGGCAAGAAACAAAGACAAGATACAAGACAAGCCCAGGACCTAACAAGAGTTGTAGTAAACTCAACATATGCGCTCATGTGGATAGTCCGTGGAAAAGAAATTCACATGTGTTTATGACCCAGTCCGACCTTGTATACATGGAAATAATAAAAAGGTAAATCAATGATAGCAAAAGACACAATTTCAGTGTACATGTATGTTGAATGCAGCTACTAAGTTTCATTACCATACCTTATAATTTTCATGTTTTTCTCTGGATAGAAAGTGGCCATACCATAATACGAACAATTTTCATCGGACATATACAAACTAACATTGTCATATTTTACATTATTGTCACAGTAATAATCCCTTTCTAATATACATGTATAGCCACAAAATATAATAACAGATATATATTGCATAGATCTACACATGGGAACAAAAATAGATATAAATAGTTGATTAAATGTAATATTCTTTGGCACACTATTTCAATAACTTGATATATATCAGTATAATTTATCACTATGTAATTAACAGGTTTTGTTCATATGGCTTTTTTTCAGTAAAAATCTTTTGAACAATAAAATAAACAATATTTTAAAATTACTTGCCAATGGATGAATAGAAAATTTAGTTATATTTATCTGAATCCATTGTACATATTCAAATACATAATCGTTCTGTACCCTAGTTTACTGCATCACATATTTGTGTGTGAACAACTGGTAGGGTATATATATATAAAATTTATATGATATGTTTTTTCTCTCTAGGTTTTTTGATACAAATGATGTCCGTTGGTAAAAATTTATTTTACCCAAACAATTTGTGAGTAATTTAAAGTACTACAAATACTTCTAATTGAACATTTGTAAAAATCAACCCTCTAGTTATTGTACCAATACAGGAAATTGTACCAATACAGGAAATTATTCCTCTACTTATTGTACCAATACAGAAAATTAACCCTCTAGTTATTGTACCAATACAGAAAATGAACCCTCTACTAGTATTGAACTAATACAAAAAATTAACCCTCTAGTTATTGTACAAATACAGAAAATTATTCCTCCAGTTATTGTACAAATACAGAAAATGAACCCTCTACTAGTATTGAACTAATACAGAAAATTAACCCTCTAGTTATTGTATCAATACAGAAAATGAATCCTCTAGTTATTGTACAAATACAGAAAATGAACCCTCTAGTTGTTGCACAAATACAGAAAATGAATCCTCTAGTTGTACAAATACAGGAAATGAATCCTCTAGTTGTTGTACAAATACAGAAAATGAATCCTCTAGTTATTGTATCAATACAGAAAATGAACCCTCTAGTTGTTGTACAAATACAGAAAATGAATCCTCTAGTTGTTGTACAAATACAGGAAATGAATCCTCTAGTTGTTGTACAAATACAGGAAATGAATCCTCTAGTTGTTGTACAATTACAGGAAATGAATCCTCTAGTTATTGTACAAATACAGAAAATGAATCCTCTAGTTATTATACCAATACAGAAAATGAATCCCTCTAGTTATTGTACAAATACAGAAAAACAAAAGAAACCTTTATATATCCCAGGGATTATATGTATTTGTCCATTGCTAAAAAAATACTAACATCTGCATTCAGTACACCAGTTATATTACTAGAACAGTGCTTGGTATACTGTAGGTCAATGTATTACAAATCCATGCATGCAAAATCCTCTATTTTCCCTGCAATAATTTTTTTAATTGACTATATTTCTCCTTATTTACTCCTTGAAATAAGTGGACATAGAATAATTTGAGGTCAAATCGAATATTTTTTCAACCTATGTGCTGCTAAGTGGCCTGGCACCAGTTGTGTGAAAGATTAATAGTCTCTTACACCAGATTAAATCGCTTGAGTGGTTAAGAGATAGACTTTCATCATGTCATGACATCATCTTATAGAGGATTAAATTTAATGGCACTTTGAGTCCAAATTGAATAGGGGCAGCTACATGTACATGTATGTGGCATGTTTATTTGAATTATATCAACCACTGGGCCAAATTGAATACTTTGGGACAGCTAGGTGGTCTGTAGATTTGAATTCTATCAACCACTGGGCCAAATTGAATACTTAGGGGCAGCTAACTGACCTGTAGACTTGAATTCTATCAACCATGGCCAAATTGAATACTTTGGGACAGCTAACCGGCCTGTAGACTTTAATTCTATCAACCACTGGGCCAAATTGAATACTTTGGGACAGCTAGGTGGCCTGTAGATTTGAATTCTATCAGCCACTGGGCCAAATTGAATACTTTGGGACAGCTAACTGGCATGTAGACTGGACATGGTCTTCACTCTTATCCCCTGAAGGTAGTTTGGGAGCCTTCTGTCTTGGGGCAAAAGTATATCCTCACTGTGTACAGTACTGTAAATTTCGTAAAGTTTCGTTCGTGAATAATTGTTTCATTTTTCTTACCATTTTGTGTTTTTTGTGTTACAGCATAGCACAGAAAATTAACGTCTCTGTGTATTTTGATGACCTATTGGTGTATTTAACATAAATTATGCGTACAAAATACTCTAGAATACACCGGGTAGGCAGGTCCTCCAGACAAGGTGATTCAGGACATGACAACCTTATTTCAAGGTTCTGACAGTGAAATACAGTTAGTTTGTTCGATTGGAGTGTAAACACAGTGAGGTGCGAGCTGCACATAGTCCATTATACAAAGATAAGGTCATGATGATGTTTTGAATAATGTTATCCCATTTCAAATCACCGTTACTTTTAAATAATGTCATAATGTCCTGAACAGGTCTGGATCAAACTTTTGAAAAAAAATTGATGTTTGTGTAGGATAGGAATTTAATGATGTACTCGAGGTTATGAATGGGTAAAAGAAACTATGCTTAACAACACTGAAAACAAAGGCAAGAAACTCACAAGACACAAAACAAAGACACCCTTAATGTTCGTTCGTTTGATTGGGGTCTAGCATCGTACTTAAGGTATTTTCACTCATATGATGGCCTGCCAGCACAATAGGTGAAGGAAACCACCCTAGACACGACTTGCAACAAACAAAAACAGGACAAAACAATGACAGGAGATAGTACAAAGACATCACAAACAAATCGGCTTCATGTTGCCCCTTAGCTCTGAGAGCACCTGGACAATCACAGGACGTAATACAAACGTACAGAGACATCACAAACAAATCGGCTTCATGTTGCCCCTTAGCTCTGAGAGCACCTGGGCAACCTCCTAACCCTCGGCGACACCATAAATGATCGGCTTTGTGTTGCTCTGGGAGCACCAGGGCTTTAGAAAGAGTTTAATGAGCAACTATTTCATGGTTCATGTGTCACAAGAAGAAAACATCTCCACATTTTCGACGTCCGTTTTTCTGTGATGCCAAAGGGTTGTCTCTGCATTATGTACCTAGTGTATAACGGAAAAGTTAATGCTGTTGCTCTGTGATGACCTCTGACATGTTTGGTGTATATGCAAAATGAGGTGATCTATACACTGTAAATAGTAGACAATATATTACGGCTCCGAGGAGTCAATTAAGTACATGCACATTTTCCTTGCATACAACAGATATTAAATAAATTGAGATTCCTTTAATAGTAGTCTGTTTCTGAGTTACAATAAACAAGACGTGTTTTCAGGACCCATTTTCTGGACTTTCTGCAGGTGCAGCAGGACTATTTTTAGGGAACTGATTTTCACCACCTGTAAGTGACTTGTCAATGGGTTTATCATTACTGTGAATTTCGGCTGGTATTAAATCGGGAGAGTTATGAGAGATTTTGCTGTTGCTGGAATTCTCTTGAGATGTATTTGAGTTTTCAGTGGCAGACTTGTCATTATTTTCAACACAAATTTCATGTTCAGTAATTTTCACAGATTCTGATGGGCTGGATTCTTTTTCATTGAAAATTTTTGTTGATAATTGACTGTCGTCACTTTTATTTGAAGGCGGTTCTAGTTTGTTTGCAGCAGTTTCTGTCCCTTGGAGGTCGCTTGACATTTGACATTCTGCACTTTCCGTGGAAGGAAAGGATGGAGGGTTAGTTACATGATTCGGTGACAAAGTCTGGACGGTGTTGAACGATGTTAAGGGAGGTAAATCAATTAGCGTTCCTTCGATTCCCTCCATATCAACGTCCATTTCTAACTGAGTCATTAATGCAGCTAATTTCTGTGATTTTCTCACTTCATTCTGGTGAATGATCGTGTAAAGATGTTCTGTTAATTGTTCCTTCATTTCCGCTTTCTCATGAAGGTCGATCTTTGACTCGACAAACTCCTTCTCGGCTTTCTGATGTCTCTTTCTGTCAACAAAAACAAATTTTCCAAAATCAATTTTAAGTAACTGAAAAAGTTACACCATGTTTAAATTCATTTCAGTATATTACAATTGTAATATAAATTTGTGCATTCTTTGAATTTGCAAAAGCCATAAGTCATTCACCGTTCAGTGATTCCGATGCCACCATATTTTGCAAATTACATAGGACTGACAAGTTTTTTAAAAATTTGGTCCCATGTTGATTTTATTAATCCCTTCGTTATTGATTGCCTGGATAAAACCCAGACAATTTTTAAAAAATATTTTTAATGTAGAGAAAGAGATTTTGCTTGTATTTTTCAACACTGGTCGTCATGGCATTTATGTTTTATCTAAGCGAAGATCGCTTTGTGAAATGGGGACCCTGGTGCTTAAAGCTATACTCCTCTCTGCAATAAAATGCATATATGTAAAACGGGCATCATTTCTTGCGTTGAATTATGCTCTCTAATTTTC